>MKYO02026517.1:88306-130787 GCA_002013955.2 Citrus medica | reverse complement strand
CCCAAGGCTATAGCCCACCTGTTTTTTGGCCATTTTTCCGTTGGGGGGCTTTGGCGCCCCATCCTTCGGGTGCTTATTTTTGGGCGTGGCTGTGCCCGCGGCCTATTTTTGGCACACGGAGGCCCCTCGCAAAGTCTCGCCCCTTTATGAGTCCGGCGGACGAACTTCGCCAACCCCACCCCCCAAGGCTATAGCCCCCAAGGCTATAGCCCCACCCCCACCCCCCAGGCTAAAGCCCACCCATTTTTTGGGCATTTTTAGGAATGAGGGCTTTGGCGCCCCGACCTTCGGGTGCTTATTTTTGGGCGCGGCTGTGCCCGCGGCCTATGTTTGGCACATGGAGGGCCCTCGTAAAGTCTCGCCCCATTCCAAGTCCGGCGGACGAACTTCACCAGCCCCGCCCCCCGAGGCTCTAGCCCACCCGTTTTTTGGGAATTTTTCCGCATGGGGGCTTTGGCTCCCCGACCTTCGGTCGCTTAGTTCGGGTACGGCTGTGTCCGAGGCCTATTTTTCGTACATGGAGGCCCCTCGCAAAGTCTCGCCCCATTCTGAGTCCGGCGGACAAACTTCGCCAGCCCCGCCCCCCAAGGCTATCGCCAACCCGTTTTTTGGGCATTTTTCTGCAGGGGGGCTTTGGCGCCATGACCTTCGGGCGCTTATTTGTGGCCGCCGCTGTACCCGCATCCTATTTTTGGCACATGGAGGCCCCTCGCAAAGTCTCACCCCATTCCGAGTCCGGCGGACAAACTTCGCCAGCCCCACCCCCCAAGGCTATAGCCCACCCATTTTTTGGGCATTTTTCCGCAGGGGGGCTTTGGCGCCCCAACCTTCGGGATATTATTTTTGGGTGCGTCTATGCCCGCGGCCTATTTTTGGCACGCGGTGGCTCCTCGCAAAGTCTCGCCCCATTCCGATTCCGGCGGACAAACTTTGCCAGCCCCACCCCCCAAGGCTAAAGACCACCCATTTTTTAGGCATTTTTCCACAGGGGGGCTTTGGCGCCCCGACCTTCGGCGCCCCGACCTTCGGGCGCTTATTTTTTAGCGCGGCCGTACCGGCGGCCTATTTTTAGCACATGGAGACCCTCGCAAAGTCTCACCGCATTTGGAGTCCGGCGGACGAACTCCGCCCGCCCCACCCCCCAAGGCTATAGCCCACCCGTTTTGTGGGCATTTTTCCGTAGGGGGCTTTGGCGCCCCAACCTTCGGGCGCCTATTTTTTGGCGCGGCTGTGCCCACGGCCTATTTTTGGTACACGGAGGCCCCTCGCAATGTCTCGTCCCATTCTAAGTCCAGCGGACGAACTTCGCCAGCCTCACCCCCCGAGGCTATAGGCCACCCATTTTTTGGGCATTTTTCCTCAGGGGGGCTTTGGCGCCCCAACCTTCAGGCAATTATTTTTGGGTACGGCTCTGCCCGCGGCCTATTTTAGGAACACGGAGGTCCCTCGCAAAGTCTGACCCCAATCCGAGTCCGGCGGATGAACTCCGCCCGCCCGACCCCCCAAAGCTATAGCCCACCCTTTGTGGGCATTTTTCCGTAGGGGGGCTTTGGCACCCCGACCTTCGAGCACCTATTTTTTTGCGCGGCTGTACCCGCGGCCTATTTTGGCACACGGAGGCCCCTCGCAATGTCTCGTCCCATTCTGAATCCAGCGGACGAACTTCGCCAGCACCACCCCCTATGGCTATAGCCCACCCATTTTTTGGGCATTTTTCCGCAGGGGGGCTTTGGCGCCCCGACCTTCGGGCGCTTATTTTTGGGCCCCGGCTGTGTCCACGGCCTAGTTTTGCCAGACGGAGGCCCCTCACAAAGTCTCGTCCCATTCCGAGTCCAGCGGACGAACTTTGCAATCCCCACCCCCCAAGGCTATAGCCCACCCATTTTTTGGGCTTTTTTCCGCAGGGGGGCTTTGGCGCCCCAACCCTCGGGTGATTATTTTTGGGTGCGGCTCTGCCTGCGGCCTATTTTAGGAACACGGAGGCCCCTCGCAGAGTCTCGCCCCATTCCGAGTCCGGCGGACGAACTTCGCCAGGCCCCCCCCCCCGAAGCTACAGCCCACCCGTTTTTTGGGCATTTTTCCGCAAGGGGCCTTTGGTGCCCCGACCTTCGGGCGCTTATTTTTGAGTGCGGGTGTGCCAGCGGCCTATTTTTAGTACATGGAGACCTCTCGCAAAATCTTACCCCATTCCAAGTCCGGTGGACGAACTCTGGCAGCCCGACCCCCCAAGGCTATAGCCCACCCATTTTGTGGGCATTTTTCCGTAGGGGGGCTTTGGCGCCCCAACCTTCGGGCGCCTATTTTTTGGTACGGCTGTGCCCGCGTCCTATTTTTTGAGCATGGAGGCCCCTCGCAAAGTCTCGACCCATTCCGAGTCCAGCGGACGAACTTCGCCATCCCGACCCCTCAAGGCTATAGCCCACCTGTTTTTTGGGCATTTTTCTGCAGGGGGCTTTGTCGCCCCGTTCTTCAGGCGCGTCTATGCCCGCGGCCTATTTTTGGCACACGGTGGCTCCTCACAAACTCTCGCCCCATTCCGATTCCGGCGGACAAACTTTGCCAGCCCCACCCCACAAGGCTATAGCCCACCCGTTTTTTGGGCATTTTTCCGAAGGGGGGCTTTGGCGTCCCAACCTTCGGGTGCTTATTTTTGGCCGCGCCTGTGCCCGCGGCCTATTTTTCACACATGGAGGCCCCTCGCAAAGTCTCGACCAATTCCGAATCCGGCGGACGAACTTCACCACCCCCCCAAGGCTATAGCCCACCCGTTTTTTGGGCATTTTTCCGCAGGGGGAATTTAGCGCCCCGACCTTCGGCTTATTTTTGGGCGCGGCTGTGCCCGCAGCCTATACAGAGGCCCCTCGCAAAGTCTCACCCCATTCCAAGTCCGGCGGACGAACTTCGCTAGCCCCACCCCCCAAGGCTATAGCCCACCCATTTTTTGGGCAGTTTTCGGCAGGGGGGCTTCGGTGCCACGACCTTAGTGTGCTTATGTTTGGGCGCGGCTGTGCCTGCGGCCTATTTTTGGCACACGGAGGCCCCTTGCATGGTCTCGCCCCATTCCGAGTCCGGCGGACAAACTTCGCCAGCCCCACCCCCCAAGGCTATAGCCCACCCGTTTTTTTGGTCATTTTTTCGCAGGGGGGCTTTGGCGCCCCGGCCTTCGGGCACCTATTTTTGGGCGCGGCTGTGCCCGTGCCCTATTTTTCACACACGGAGCCCCTCGCAAAGTCTCCCGCAATTCCGAGTCCGGCGGACGAACTTCGCCAGCCCCACCCCTCAAGGCTATAGGCCACCCGGTTTGTGGCCATTTTTCCGCAGGGGGGCTTTGGCGCCTCGACCCTCGGGCGCTTATTTTTGGGTGCGGCTGTGCCCAATGCCTATTTTTGACACACGGAGGCCCCTCGTATGGTCTCGCCGCATTCTGTGTCCGGCGGACGAACATCGCCAGCCCCACCCCCCAAGGCTATAGCCCACCCGTTTTTTGGGCATTTTTCCGCGGGGGGGCTTTGGCGCCTCTACCTTCGGGCACTTATTTTTGGGCGCGGCTGTGCCCGCGGTCTATTTTTGACACACGGAGGCCCCTCGCAAAGTCTCCCCCAATTCCGAATCCGGCGGACGAACTTTGCCACCCCCTCAAGGCTATAGCTCACCCGTTTTTTGGGCATTTTTCTGCAGGGGGGCTTTGGCGCCCAGTCCTTCGGGCATTTATTTTTGGGCTTGGCTGTACCCGCGGCCTATTTTTGGCACACGGAGGCCCCTAGCAAAGTCTCGCCCCATTGCGAGTCCGGCGGACGAACTTCGCCAGCCCTACTCCCCAAATCTATAGCACACCCATTTTTTGGGCATTTTTCGGCAGGGGGGCTCTGGCGCTAGGACCTTCGTGCGCTTATATTTGGACGCGGCTGTGTCCACGGCCTATTTTTGGCACACGGAGGCCCCTCGCAAAGTCTCACCCCATTCCGAGTCCGGCGGACGAACTTCGCCAGCCCCACCAACCAAAGCTATAGCCCACCCGTTTTTTGGGCATTTTTCGGCAGGGGGGCTTTGGCGCCACAACCTGCGTGCACTTATATTTGGACACGGCTGTGCCCGCGGCCTATTTTTGGCACACGGAGGCCCCTCGTCAAGTCTCGCCCCATTCCGAATCCGGCGGACGAACTTCACCAATACCACCGCCCAAGGCTATAGCCCTCCCGTTTTTTGGGCAATTTTCTGCAACGGGGCTTTGGATCCATGACCTTCGGCGCTTATTTTTGCGCGTGGCGGTTGCCACAGCCTATTTTTGGAACACGGAGGCCCCTCGCAAATTCTCGCCCCATTGCGAGACCGGCGGACGAACATCGCCAGCCCCCCCCCCCAAGGCTATAGCCCACCCGTTTTTTGCGCATTTTTGCGCAGGGTGGCTTTGGCGCCCCGACCTTCGGGCACTTATTTTTGGGCACGGCTATGTCCACGGCCTATTTTTGGCATACGGAGGCCCCTCGTAAAGTCTCACCCCATTCCGAGTCCGGCGGATGAACTCAACCAGCCCCACCCCGCAAGGCTATAGCCCACCCATTTTTACGGCATTTTTCCGCAGGGGGGCTATGGCGCCCCGACCTTTGGGCGCTTATTTTAGGGTATGGCTGTGCCCGCGGCCTATTTTTGGCACACGGAGGCCCCTCGCAATGTCGCACCCCATTCCAATTCCGGCGGACGACCTTCGCCCGCCGCACCCCCCAAGGCTATAGCCCACCCGTTTTTTGGGAATTTTTCCGCTGGGGGGCTTTGGCGCCCAACCTTCGGGCACTTATTTTTGGGCACGGCTGTGCCCGTGGGCTATTTTTGGCTCACGGGGGCCCCTCGTAAAGTCTCGGCCCATTCCGAGTCCGGGGAACGATCTTCGCCAGCCCCACCCCCCAAGGCTATAGCCCACCCCTTTTTTGGGCATTTTTCCGCAGGGGGCTTTGGCGCCCCGACCTTTGGGCGCTTATTTTAGGGTAAGATGTGTATAAGAGACAGTTTTTCACACATGGAGGCCCCTCGCAAAGTCTCGCGCCATTCCGAATCCGGAGGACGAACGTCGCCAGCCCCACCCACCAAGGCTGTAGCATACCCATTTTTTGGGCATTTTTCCGCAGGGGGCTTTGGCGCCCCGACCTTTGGGCACTCATTTTTGGGCGTGGCTGTGCCCACGGCCTATTTTTGGCACACGGAGGCCCCTCGCAAAGTCTCGGCCCATTCTGAGTCCAGCAGACGAACATCGCCAGCCCCACCACCCAAGGCTGTAGCCCACCCATTTTTTGGGCATTTTTCCGCCGGGGGGCTTTTACGCCCAGACCTTCAGGCGCTTATTTTTGGGCGCAACTGTGCCGGCAGCCTATTTTTGGTACACGGAGGCCCCTCGCAACGTCTCACCCCATTCCGAGTCCGGCGGACGAACTTAGCCAGCCCCACACCCCAAGGCTATAGCCCACCCGCTTCGTGGGCATTTTTCCGCCGAGGGGCTTTGACACCCAGACCTTCGGGTACTTATTTTTGGGCGCGTCTGTGTCCGCAGCCTATTTTTGGTACACGGAGGCCCCTCGCAAAGTCTCGCCCCATTCCGAGTCCGGCGGACGAACTTCGCCAGCCCCACCCCCATGGCTGTAGCCCACCCATTTTTTCGGCATTTTTCCGCCGAGGGGCTTTGACACCCAGACCTTCGGGTACTTATTTTTGGGCGCGTCTGTGTCCGCAGCCTATTTTTGGCACACGGAGGCCCCTCGAAAAGTCTCGCCCCATTCCGAGTCCGACGGAGAACTTCGCCTGCGCCACCCCCCAAGGCTATGGCCCACCCGTTTTTTGGGAATTTTTCCGCAGGGGGGCTTTGGCGCCCCGACCTTCGGGCGCTTTTTTTTGGGCGCGACTGTGTCCGCGGCCAATTTTTGGTACATGGAGGCCCCTTGCAAACTCCCGCCCCATTCCGACTTCGGCGGACGAACTTCGCCAGCCCCACCCCCCAAGGCTATAGCCCATCCGTTTTTTGGGCATTTTTCCGCGGCGGCGCTTTGCTTTGGCGCCCCGACATTCGGGCGCTTATTTTTGTGCATGGCTATGCCCGCATCCTATTTTTGCCACACGGAGGACCCTCACAAAGTCTCACGCCATTCCAAGTCCGGCGGATGAACATCGCCAGCCCCACCCCCCAAGGCTATTGCCCACCCGTTTTTTGGGCATTTTTCCACAGAGGGGCTCTGGCGCCCCTACCTTCGGCCGCGGCTGTGTCCGCGGCCTATTTTTGGCACACGGAGGCCCCTCGCAAAGTCTCGCCCCATTCCGAGGCCGGCGGAGGAACTTTGCCAAAACCCCACCCCCCAAGGCTATAGCCCACTCGTTTTTGGTGCATTTTTCAGCAGTGGGGCTGTGGCGCCACGACCTACAGGTGCTTATTTTTGGGTGCGGCTGTGCCCGCGGCCTATTTTCGGCACACGGAGGCCCTTCGCAAAGTCTCGTCCCATTCCGAGTCCGGCGGACGAACTTCGCCACCCCCACTCCCAAAGGCTATAGCCCACCCGTTTTTTGGGGATTTTTCTGCAGGGCGGCTTTGGCACCCCGACCGTCGGGCGCATATTTTTGGGCAAGGCTATGGCCTAGGCCTATTTTTGGCACACGAAGGCCCCTTGCAAAGTCTCGCCCCATTTCGACTCCGGCGGACAAACTTCACCTGCCCCATCCCCCAAGGCTATAGCCCACCCATTTTTTGGGCATTTTTCCGCGGGGGACCTTTGGTGCCCCGACCTTCGGGCGCTTATTTTTGGGTGCTGCTGTGCCTGCGGCCTGTTTTTTGCACATGGAGGCCCCTTGCAAAGTCACGTCCCATTCCGACTCCGGCGGGCGAACTTCACCAGCCCCACCCCCAAAGGCTACAGCCCACCTGTTTTTTGGGCATTTTTCCGCAGGGGGCTTTGGCGGGCCGACCTTCGGGCGCTTATTTTTGGGCGCGGCTGTACCCGCGGCCTATTTTTGGCTCACGGGAGACCCCTCGCAAAGTCTCGCCCCATTCTGAGTCCGGCGGACAAACTTCGCCAGCCCCACCCCCCAAGGCGATAGCCCACCCGTTTTTTGGGCATTTTTCCGCAGGAGGGCTTTGGCGCCCACACCTTCGGGGGCTTATTTTTGTGTACGACTGTGGCCGCGCCCTCTTTTTGGCACATGGAGGCCCCTTGCAAAGTCTCGGCCCATTCCGAGTCCGGCGGAAAAACTTCGCCAGCCCCACCCCCCAAGGCTATAGCCCACCCGTTTTTTGGGCATTTTTCCGCAGGGGGGCTTTGACGCCCCGACCTTCGAGCGCTTATTTTTCGGCGCGGCTGTGCCCGTGGCCTATTTTTTGCACATGGAGGCCCCTCGCAAAGTCTCGCCCCATTCCGAGTCCGGCGGACGAACTTCGCCAGCCCCACCCCCCAAGGCTATAGCCCACCCATTTTTTGGGAATTTTTCCGCAGGGGAGCTTTGACCTTCAGGCGCTTATTTTTGGGCGCGGCTGTGCCCGCGGCCTATTTTTCATACACGGAGGCCCCTCGTAAAGTGTCGCCCCATTCTGAGTCTGGCGGACGAACTTCGCCTTCCCGACCCCCCAAGGCTATAGCCCACCCGTTTTTTTGGTATTTTTCCGCAGGGGGGCTTTGGTGCCCCGACCTTCGGACGTGGCTGTGACCGCGGCCTATTTTTGGTACACGGAGGCCCTCGCAAAGTCTCGCCCCATTCCAAGTCCGGCGGACGAACTTCACCAGTCCCACCCCCTAAGGCTACAGCCCACCTGTTATTTGGGCATTTTTCCGCAGGGGGGCTTTGGCGCCCAAACCTTCGGGTGCTTATTTTTGGGCGCGGCTGTGCCCACGGCCAATTTTTGGCACACAGAGGCCCATCGCAAAGTGTCACCCCATTCCGAGCCCAGTGGACGGACTTCGCCAGCCCCACTCCCTAAGGCTTATAGCCCACCCGTTTTTTAGGATTTTTCCGCAGGGGGGCTTTGGTGCCCCGACCTTCTGGCACTTATTTTTGGGTGCAGTTGTGGCCGTGGCCTATTTTTGGCACACGGAGGCCCCTCGTAAAGTCTCACCCCATTCCGAGTCCGGCGTACGAACTTCGCCAACCCCACCCCCCAAGGCTATAGCCCACCCCTTTTTTGACATTTTTCTACTGGGGGGCTTTGGCTCCCCGACCTTCTGGCACTTATTTTTGGGTACGGCTGTGACCGTGGCCTATTTTTGGCACATGGAGGCCCCTCGCAAAGTCTCGCCCATTCCGAGTCCGGCGTACGAACTTCGCCAACCCCACCCCCCAAGGCTATACCCCTGTCTCTTATACACATCTCCCAGGCTATAGCCCACCCGTTTTTTGGGCATTTTTCCGCAGGGGAGCTTTGGTGCCCCACCCTTCGGGCACTTATTTTTGGGCACGGCTGTGCCCGCGGCCTATTTTTGGCACACAGAGGCCCCTCGCAAAGTCTCGCCCATTCCGAGTCCGGCGTACGAACTTCGCCAACCCCACCCCCCAAGGCTATACCCCTGTCTCTTATACACATCTCCCAGGCTATAGCCCACCCGTTTTTTGGGCATTTTTCCGCAGGGGAGCTTTGGTGCCCCACCCTTCGGGCACTTATTTTTGGGCACGGCTGTGCCCGCGGCCTATTTTTGGCACACAGAGGCCCCTCGCAAAGTCTCGCCCATTCCGAGTCCGGCGTACGAACTTCGCCAACCCCACCCCCCAAGGCTATAGCCCACTCGTTTTTTGAGCATTTTTCTGTAGGGGGGCTTTGAACTTCGGGCACTTATTTTTGGGCACGGCTGTGCCCGCGGCCAATTTTTGGCACATGGAGGCCCCTTGCAAAGTCTCGCCCCATTCCTAGTCCGGCGGACGAACTTCGCCAGCCCCACCCCCCAAGGCTATAGCCCACCCGTTTTTTTGGCATTTTTCCGCAGGAGGGCTTTGGCGCCGAGACCTTCGGGCACTTATTTTTGGGCGCGGCTGTGCCCGTGGCCTATTTTTCGCACACCGAGGCCACTAGCAAAGTGTCATCCCATTCCGTGTCCGGCGGACGAACTTCGCCCGCCCCACCCCCCAAGGCTATAGCCCACCCGGTTTTTGGGCATTTTGCTGCAAGGGGGCTTTGGCGCGCCGACCTTTGGGAGCTAATTTTTGGGTGCGCCTGTGCCCACAGCCTATTTTTGGCACACGAAGCCCCTCACAATGTCTCACCCCATTGCGAGTCCGGCGGATGAACTTCACCAGCCCCACCCCCCAAGGCTATAGCCCACCCGTTTTTTGGGCATTTTTCCGCTGCCCGCGGCCTATTTTTGGCACACAGAGGCCCCTCGCAAAGTCTCACCCCATTCCGAGCCCGGCGGACAAACTTCACCAGCCCCACCCCCCAAGGCTATAGCCCACTCGTTTTTTGAGCATTTTTCTGTAGGGGGGCTTTGAACTTCGGGCACTTATTTTTGGGCACGGCTGTGCCCGCGGCCAATTTTTGGCACATGGAGGCCCCTTGCAAAGTCTCGCCCCATTCCTAGTCCGGCGGACGAACTTCGCCAGCCCCACCCCCCAAGGCTATAGCCCACCCGTTTTTTTGGCATTTTTCCGCAGGAGGGCTTTGGCGCCGAGACCTTCGGGCACTTATTTTTGGGCGCGGCTGTGCCCGTGGCCTATTTTTCGCACACCGAGGCCACTAGCAAAGTGTCATCCCATTCCGTGTCCGGCGGACGAACTTCGCCCGCCCCACCCCCCAAGGCTATAGCCCACCCGGTTTTTGGGCATTTTGCTGCAAGGGGGCTTTGGCGCGCCGACCTTTGGGAGCTAATTTTTGGGTGCGCCTGTGCCCACAGCCTATTTTTGGCACACGAAGCCCCTCACAATGTCTCACCCCATTGCGAGTCCGGCGGATGAACTTCACCAGCCCCACCCCCCAAGGCTATAGCCCACCCGTTTTTTGGGCATTTTTCCGCGGGGGGGCTTTGACCTTCGGGCGATTATTTTTCGGCGAGACTGTGCCCGCGGCCTATTTTTGGCACACGTAGGCCCCTCTCAAGGTCTAGTCCCATTCCGAGTCCGGCGGACGAACTTCGCCAACACCACCCCCCAAGGCTATAGCCCACCCGTTTTTCGGGCATATTTCCGCAGGGGGGCTTTGGCGCCCTGACCTTCGGGTGCTTATTTTTGGCCATGGCTGTGCCTGCGGTGTATTTTTGGTACACGGAAACCCCTCGCAAAGTCTCACCCCATTCCGAGTCCGGCGGACGAACTTTGCCAGCCCCACCCCCCAAGGCTATAGCCCACCCGTTTTTTGGGCATTTTTCCGCAAGGGGCTTTGACGCCCCGACCTTTGGGCGCTTATTTTTTGGCGCGGCTGTCCCCGCGGCCTATTTTTGGCACACGGATGCCCCTCGCAATGTCTCGCCCCATTCCGAGTCCGGCGGACGAACTTCGCCAACACCACCCCCCAAGGCTATAACCCACCTGTTTTTCGGGTATATTTCCGCAGGGGGGCTTTGGCGTCCTGACCTTCGGGTGCTTATTTTTTGCCACGGCTGTGCCTGCGGTGTATTTTTGGTACACGGAGACCCCTCGTAAAGTCTCACCCCATTCCGAGTCCGGCGGAGGAATGGGGCGAGACTTTGCGAGGGGCCTCCGTGTGACAAAAATAGGCTTCGGGGATAGCCGCACCCAAAAATAAGCGCCTGAAGGTCGGGGCGCCAAAGCCCCCCTGCGGAAAAATACCAAAAAAACGGGTGGGCTATAGGCTTGGGGCTGTCTCTTATACACATCTGCCCAAGGCTATAGCCCACCCGTTTTTTGGGCATTTTTCCGCAAGGGGCTTTGGCGCCCCGACCTTCAGGCGCTTATTTTTGGGTGCGGCTATCCCCGAAGTCTATTTTTGTCACACGGAGGCCCCTCGCAAAGTCTCGCCCCATTCCTCCGCCGGACTCGGAATGGGGCGAGACTTTGCGAGGGGCCTCCGTGTGACAAAAATAGGCTTCGGGGATAGCCGCACCCAAAAATAAGCGCCTGAAGGTCGGGGCGCCAAAGCCCCCCTGCGGAAAAATACCAAAAAAACGGGTGGGCTATAGGCTTGGGGCTGTCTCTTATACACATCTGCCCAAGGCTATAGCCCACCCGTTTTTTGGGCATTTTTCCGCAAGGGGCTTTGGCGCCCCGACCTTCAGGCGCTTATTTTTGGGTGCGGCTATCCCCGAAGTCTATTTTTGTCACACGGAGGCCCCTCGCAAAGTCTCGCCCCATTCCTCCGCCGGACTCGGAATGGGGCGAGACTTTGCGAGGGGCCTCCGTGTGACAAAAATAGGCTTCGGGGATAGCCGCACCCAAAAATAAGCGCCTGAAGGTCGGGGCGCCAAAGCCCCCCTGCGGAAAAATACCAAAAAAACGGGTGGGCTATAGGCTTGGGGCTGTCTCTTATACACATCTGCCCAAGGCTATAGCCCACCCGTTTTTTGGGCATTTTTCCGCAGGGGGCTTTGGCGCCCCGACCTTCAGGCGCTTATTTTTGGGTGCGGCTATCCCCGAAGCCTATTTTTGTCACACGGAGGCCCCTCCCAAAGTCTCGTCCCATTCCGAGTCCGGCGGACGAACTTCGCCAGCCCCACTCCCCTAGGCTATAGCCCTTCCATTTTTTGGGCATTTTTCCACAGGGGGCTTTGACGCCCCGACCTTTGGGCGCTTATTTTTCGGTACGGCTGTCCCTGTGGCCTATTTTTGGTACACGGAGGCCCCTCGCAAAGTCTCGCCCCATTCCGAGAATTCCCAGAGACTGCTAACAAACATAACGAACTTTAAACACGTCAGCATCGAGTTTGCACATTGGTCCTCAAACTTAAGTCAATCTGCACGAAAGCCACAGAAGTCTTAACTCTTTGCATTTAACCCCCTAAAACAGAAACCGATTCTTCACAATCTCCACCTTGCAGACTTGATTCAGTTTGATTCTTAACCATAAAAGTTGCTTCAAAAAACCCCTTTAAGCACACAGCCTTTAAGCACACAGCTTATGTCTTGAGTAATTACTGTAAATTAACCATGATTCCCATCAAGTTTACACAAAACTTGAACTTAGCAGTGGGAACCACTTTTGTAAGAGCATCAGCAGGATTTATATCAGTGTGTATTTTGTTCACTGACACAGCACCTTTAGATACTTCATCTCTAATGAAATGGAGTCTCACATCAATGTGCTTAGTCCTCTCGTGATAGACCTTCAGCCTTGGGGGTGGGCTATAGTCTTGGGGGGTCGGGCGGGCGAAGTTCGTCCGCCGGACTCGGAAAGGGGCGAGACTTTGCGAGGGGCCTCTGTGTGCCAAAAATAGGTCGAGGGCGCAGCCGCGCCCAAAAATAAGCAACCAAAGGTCGGGACGCTAAAGCCCCCCTCTAGAAAAATGCCCAAAAAAACGGGTGGACTATAGCCTTGGGGGGTAGGTCTGGCGAAGTTCGTCCTCCGGACTCGGAATGGGGTGAGACTTTGCGAGGGGCCCCCGTGTGCCATAAATAGGCCGCGGGCATAGCCTCGTCCAAAAGTAAGTGCTCGAAGGTTGGGGCGCCAAAGCCCCCCTGCGGAAAATTGCCCAAAAAACGGGTGGGCTATACCCTTAGGGGGTGGGGCTGGCGAAGTTCGTCCGCCGGACTCGGAATGGCGAGGGGCCTCCATGTGCCAAAAATAGGCTGCGGACACAGCCGCGCCCAAAAATAAGCGCCCGATGGTCGGGGCGCCAAAGCCCCCGTACTGAAAAATGCCCAAAAAACTGGTGGGCTATAGCCTAGGGGGGTGGGGCTGGCGAAGTTCATCCGCCAAATGCGGAATGGGATGAGACTTTACGAGGGGCCTCCGTGTGCCAAAAATAAGCGCCCGAAGGTCGGGGCGCCAAAGCCTCCCTGCGGAAAAATGCCCAACAAAACGGGTGGGCTATAGCCTTGGGCGGTGGGGCTGGCGAAGTTCGTCCGCCGGACTCGGAAATGGCGAGACTTTGCGAGGGGCATCCGTGTACCAAAAATAGGCCATGGACACAGCCGCGCCCAAAATTAAGCGCCCGAAGGTCAGGCCGCCAAAGGCCCCTTGCGGAAAAATGCCGAAAAAATGGGTGGGCTATAGCCTTGGGGGGTGGGGCTGGCGAATTTCGTCCGCCGGACTCGGAATGGGGCGAGACTTTGCGAGGGGCCTCCATGTGCCAAAAATAGACTGCGGGCACAGCCGCGCCTGAAGGTCGGGGCGCCAAAGGCCCCTGCGGAAAAAAAACCCAAAAAATGGGTGGGCTATAGCCTTGGGGGGTGGGATTGGCGAAGTTCGTCCGCCGGACTCAGAATGGGGCGAGACTTTGCGAGGGGACTCCGTGTACCAAATATACGCCGCGGGCACAGCTACGCACAAAAGTAAGCACCCGAAGGTCGGGGTGCCAAAGCCCCCGTGCGGAAAAATGCCCAAAAAAATGGGTGGGCTATAGCCATGGGGGGTGGGGCTGGCGAAGTTCGTCCGCTGAAATCGGAATGGGGTGAGACTTTGCGCGGGCCCTCCATGGGCCAAAAATAGGCCGCGGGCATGGCCGTACCCAAAAATAAGCGCCCGAAGGTCGGGACGTCAAAGCCCCCCTGCGGAAAAATGCGAAAAAAATGGGTGGGCAATAGCCTTGGGGGTTGGGGCTGGCGAAGTTCATCCGCCGGACTCGGAATGGGGCGTGACTTTACGAGGGGCCTCCGTGTGCCAAAAATAGGCCGCGGACACAGCCGCGCCCAAAAATAAACGCCCGAATGTCGGGGCTCCAAAGCCCCCAGCGGAAAAATGCCCAAAAAATAGGTGGGCTACAGCCTTAGGGGGTGGGGCTGGCGTAGTTCGTCCGCCGGATTCGGAATGGGGTGAGACTTTGTGAGGGGCCTCCGTGTGCCAAAAATAGGCCGTGGGCACAGCCGCGCCCAAAAATAAACGCCCGAATGTCGGGGCTCCAAAGCCCCCAGCGGAAAAATGCCCAAAAAATAGGTGGGCTACAGCCTTAGGGGGTGGGGCTGGCGTAGTTCGTCCGCCGGATTCGGAATGGGGTGAGACTTTGTGAGGGGCCTCCGTGTGCCAAAAATAGGCCGTGGGCACAGCCGCGCCCAAAAATAAACGCCCGAATGTCGGGGCTCCAAAGCCCCCAGCGGAAAAATGCCCAAAAAATAGGTGGGCTACAGCCTTAGGGGGTGGGGCTGGCGTAGTTCGTCCGCCGGATTCGGAATGGGGTGAGACTTTGTGAGGGGCCTCCGTGTGCCAAAAATAGGCCGTGGGCACAGCCGCGCCCAAAAATAAACGCCCGAATGTCGGGGCTCCAAAGCCCCCAGCGGAAAAATGCCCAAAAAATAGGTGGGCTACAGCCTTAGGGGGTGGGGCTGGCGTAGTTCGTCCGCCGGATTCGGAATGGGGTGAGACTTTGTGAGGGGCCTCCGTGTGCCAAAAATAGGCCGTGGGCACAGCCGCGCCCAAAAATAAACGCCCGAATGTCGGGGCTCCAAAGCCCCCAGCGGAAAAATGCCCAAAAAATAGGTGGGCTACAGCCTTAGGGGGTGGGGCTGGCGTAGTTCGTCCGCCGGATTCGGAATGGGGTGAGACTTTGTGAGGGGCCTCCGTGTGCCAAAAATAGGCCGTGGGCACAGCCGCGCCCAAAAATAAACGCCCGAATGTCGGGGCTCCAAAGCCCCCAGCGGAAAAATGCCCAAAAAATAGGTGGGCTACAGCCTTAGGGGGTGGGGCTGGCGTAGTTCGTCCGCCGGATTCGGAATGGGGTGAGACTTTGTGAGGGGCCTCCGTGTGCCAAAAATAGGCCGTGGGCACAGCCGCGCCCAAAAATAAACGCCCGAATGTCGGGGCTCCAAAGCCCCCAGCGGAAAAATGCCCAAAAAATAGGTGGGCTACAGCCTTAGGGGGTGGGGCTGGCGTAGTTCGTCCGCCGGATTCGGAATGGGGTGAGACTTTGTGAGGGGCCTCCGTGTGCCAAAAATAGGCCGTGGGCACAGCCGCGCCCAAAAATAAACGCCCGAATGTCGGGGCTCCAAAGCCCCCAGCGGAAAAATGCCCAAAAAATAGGTGGGCTACAGCCTTAGGGGGTGGGGCTGGCGTAGTTCGTCCGCCGGATTCGGAATGGGGTGAGACTTTGTGAGGGGCCTCCGTGTGCCAAAAATAGGCCGTGGGCACAGCCGCGCCCAAAAATAAACGCCCGAATGTCGGGGCTCCAAAGCCCCCAGCGGAAAAATGCCCAAAAAATAGGTGGGCTACAGCCTTAGGGGGTGGGGCTGGCGTAGTTCGTCCGCCGGATTCGGAATGGGGTGAGACTTTGTGAGGGGCCTCCGTGTGCCAAAAATAGGCCGTGGGCACAGCCGCGCCCAAAAATAAACGCCCGAATGTCGGGGCTCCAAAGCCCCCAGCGGAAAAATGCCCAAAAAATAGGTGGGCTACAGCCTTAGGGGGTGGGGCTGGCGTAGTTCGTCCGCCGGATTCGGAATGGGGTGAGACTTTGTGAGGGGCCTCCGTGTGCCAAAAATAGGCCGTGGGCACAGCCGCGCCCAAAAATAAACGCCCGAATGTCGGGGCTCCAAAGCCCCCAGCGGAAAAATGCCCAAAGAACAGGTGGGCTATAGCCTTGAGCGGTGTGGCTGGCGAAGTTCGTCCGCCGGACGGAAGAGGGCAAGCTTTGCGAGGGGCCTCGATGTGCCAAAAATAGGCCGCGGACATAGCTGCACCCAAAAATAAGCGCGCGAATGTCGGGGCGCCAAAGCCCCCCAGCTTCTCGGAAGAGGGCAAGCTTTGCGAGGGGCCTCGATGTGCCAAAAATAGGCTGCGGACATAGCTGCGCCCAAAAATAAGCGCGCGAATGTCGGGGCGCCAAAGCCCCCCAGCTGAAAAATGCCCAAAAAATGGGTGGGCTATAGCCTTGGGGGGTGGGGCTGGCGAAGTTCGTCCGCCGGACTCGGAATGGGGCGAGACTTTGCGAGGGGCCTCCGTGTGTCAAAAATAGACCGCGGGCACAGCCGCGCCCAAAAATAAGTACCCGATGGTCGGGGCGCTAAAGCCCCTCTGCGGAAAAATGCCCAAAAAATGGGTGGGCTATAGCCTTGGGGGGTGGGGCTGGCGAAGTTCGTCCGCCGGACTCGGAATGGGGCGAGACTTTACGAGGGGCCTCCGTGTGCCAAAAATAGGCCGCGGGCACAGCTGCCCCCGAAAATAAGCGCCCGAAGGTCGGGGCGGCAGAGACCCCGTGCGGAAAAATGCCCAAAAAACGGGTGGGCTATAGCCTTGGGGGGTGGGGCTGGGGAATTTCATCCGCCGGACTCGGAATGGGGCGAGACTTTACGAGGGACTTCCGTGCTCCAAAACTAGACCGCAGGCACAGCAGCGCCCAAAAATAAGCGCCCGAAGGTCAGGGCGCCAAAGCTATCGCCCCATTCTGAGTCCGGCAGACGAACTTCGCCTTCCCCACCCCCCAAGGCTATAGCCCACCAGTTTTTTTGGTATTTTTCCACAGGGGGGCTTTGGTGCCCCGACCTTTGAGCGTGGCTGTGACCGCGGCCTATTTTTGGTACACGGAGGCCCTCGCAACGTCTCACCCCATTCCGAGTACGGCGGACGAACTTTGCAAGTCCCACCCCCTAAGGCTACAACCCACGCGTTATTTGGGCATTTTTCCGCAGGGGGGCTTTGGCGCCCCAACATTCTGGCGTTTATTTTTGGGCGCGGCTGTGGCCACGGCCAATTTTTGGCACACGGAGGCCCCTCGCAAAGTCTCGCCCCATTCCGAGTCCGGCGGACGAACTTCGCCAGCCCCACCCCCCAAGGCTATAGCCCACCCGTTTTTTGGGCATTTTTCCGCAGGGGGGCTTTGGCGCCCCGCCCTTTTGGCGCTTATTTTGGGCGCAGCTGTGGCCGCGGCCTATTTTTGGCACACAGAGGCCCCTTGTAAAGTCTCACCCCATTCCGAGTCCGGCGGACGAACTTCGCCAGCCCCACCCCCCAAGGCTATAGCCCACCCCTTTTTTGGCATTTTTCTGCAGGGGGCTTTGGCGCCCCGACCTTCTGGCACTTATTTTTGGATGCAGCTGTGCCCGCAGCCTATTTTTGGCACACAGAAGCCCCTCGTAAAGTCTCACCCCATTCCGAGTCCGGCGGAGGAACTTCGCCCGCCCCACCCCCCAAGGCTATAGCCCACCCGTTTTTTTTGGCATTTTTCTGCAAGGGGGCTTTGGTGCCCCAACCTTTGGGTGTGGCTCTGCCCGTGGCCTATTTTTGGCACACGGAGGCCCTCGCCAAGTCCTGCCCCATTCCGAGTCCGGGGCACGAACGTCGCCGATCCCACCCCCCAAGGCTATAGCCCACCCGTTTTTTGGGCAGTTTTCCGCAGGGGGGCTTTGGTGCCTCAACCTTTGGGCACTTATTTTTGGGCGCGGCTGTGCCCGCGGCCTATTTTTGGCACACGGAGGACCCTAGCAAAGCCTCGCCCCATTCCGATTCCGGCGGACAAACTTCGCCCGCCCCATCCCCCAAGGCTATAGCCCACCCATTTTATGGGTATTTTTCCTCTGGGGGGCTTTGGCGCCCCGACCTTTGAGTGCTTATTTTCGGGCCTGTCAGTGCCCGCAGCCTATTTTTGGTACGCGGAGGCCCCTCGCAAAGTCTCACTCCATTCCGAGTAAGGCGGACGAACTTCGCCAGCCCCATCCCCCAAGGCTATAGCCCACCCGTTTTTTGGGCATTTTTCTGCAGGTGGGCTTTGCCGGCCTGACCTTCAAGTGTGGATGTGCCCACGGCCTATTTTTGGTACACAGAAGCCCCTCGCAAAGTCTCGCCTCATTCCGAGACCGGCCGACGAACTTTGCCAGCCCCACCCCCCAAGGCTATAGCCCACCCGTTTTTTGTGTATTTTTCCGCAGGGGGGCATTGGTGCCCCGACCTTCGAGTGCTTATTTTTGGGTGTGGCAGGGCCCGCAGCATATTTTTGGCATACGGAGGCCCCTCGCAAAGTCTCGCCCCATTCCGAGTCCGGCGGATGAACTTTGCCAGCCCTACTCCCCAAGGCTATAGCCCACCCGTTTTTTGGGCATTTTTCCGCTGGGGGGCTTTGCCGCCCCGACCTTCACGTACGGATGTGTCCGCGGCCTATTTCTGGCACACGGACGGCCCTCCCAAAGTCTCACCCCATTCCGAGTCCGGCGGATGAACTTTGCCAGCCCTACTCCCCAAGGCTATAGCCCACCCTTTTTTTGGGCACTTTTCCGCAGGGGGGCTTTGGCGCCCCGACCTTCGGGAGCTTATGGTTTGGTACGGCTGTGCCCGCGGCCTATTTTTGGCACACGGAGGCCCCTCGTAAAGTCTCGCCCCATTCCGAGTCCGGCGGATGAACTTCGCCAGCCCCACCCCCTAAGGCTATAGCCCACCCGTTGTTTGGGCATTTTTCTGCAGGGGGGCTTTGGCGCCCCGACTTTCGGACGCTTATGGTTGCGTGCGGTTGTGCCTGTGGCCTATTTTTGGTAGAAGGAGGCCCCTCGAAAAGTCTCGCCCCATTCCGAGTCCGGCGGACGAACTTCGCCAGCCCCACCCCCTAAGGCTATATTCCACCCGTTGTTTGGGCATTTTTCCACAGGGGGACTTTGGCGCCCCGACCTTCGGGCACTTATTTTTGGTCGCGGCTGTGACGGTGGCCTATTTTTGGCAAACGGAGGCCCCTCGCAAAGTCTCGCCCCATTCCGAGTCCGGCGGACGAACTTCGCCAGCCCCACCCCCCAAGGCTATAACCCACCCATTTTTTGGGCAATTTTCTGCAGTGGGGCTTTGGCGACCCAACCTTTGGGCACTTATTTTTGGACGCGTCTGTGCCCGCGGCCTATTTTTGGAAGACGGAGGCCCCTCGTAAAGTCTCGCCCCATTCCGAGTCCGGCGGACGAACTTCGCCAGCGCCACCCCCCGATGCTATAGCCCACCCATGTTTTGGGCATTTTTCCGCAGGGGGGCATTCGCGCCTCAACTTTTGGGTGGTTATTTTTGGACGCGGCTGTGACCCGCGGCCTATTTTTGGTACATAGAGGTCCCTCACAAAGTCTCGCCCTATTCCGAGTCCGGCGGACGAACATCGCCAGCCCCACTCCCCTAGGCTATAGCCCACCCGTTTTTGGGGCATTTTTCCGCAGGGGGAGTTTGGCGCCCCGACCTTCGGGCGCTTATTTTTGGGCACGGCTACGTCCGTGGCCTATTTTTGGCACACGGAGGCCCCTCGCAAAGTCTCGCCCCATTCCGAGTCCGTCAGACGAACTTCGCCAACCCCACCCCCCAAGGCTATAGCCCACCCGTTTTTTGGGCTTTTTTCCGCAGGGGGGCTTTGGCACCCCGCCCCTCGGGTGCTTATTTTTGGGCGCGGCTGAGCCCGTGGCCTATTTTTAGCACTTGGAGGCCCCTCGCAAAGTCTCGCCCCATTCCGAGTCCGTCGGACGAACTTCGCCAACCCCACCCCCCAAGGCTATAGCCCACCCGTTTTTTGGGCATTTTTCCGCAGGGGGGCTTTGGTACCCCGCCCCTCGGGTGCTTATTTTTGGGCGCGGCTGAGCCCGTGGCCTATTTTTAGCACTTGGAGGCTCCTCGTAAAGTCTCACCCCATTCCGAGTCCGGCAGACGAACTTCGCCAGCCCCAGCACCCAAGGCTATAGCCCGCCTGTTTTTTGGGCATTTTTCCGCAGGGGGGCTTTGGCGCCCCGACCCTCGGGTGCTTATTTTTGGACGCGGCTCTGCCTGCAGCCAATTTTTAGCACACGGAGGCCCCTCTCAAAGTCTCACCCCATTCCGAGTCCGGCGGACGAACTTCGCCAGCCCCACCCCCCATGTCTATAGCCCACCCGATTTTTGGGCATTTTTCCGCAGTGGGGCTTTGGCGCGCCGACCTTTGGGCACTTATTTTTGGGTACGGCTGTGCCCAAAGCCTATTTTTTGCACACGGAGGCCCCTCGCAAAGTCTCGCCCCATTCCGAGTTCGGCGGACGAACTTCGCCAGCCCCATCCCCCAAGGCTATAGCCCACCTGTTTTTTGGGCATTTTTCCGCAGGTGGGCTTTGCCGCCCCGACCTTCGAGTGTGGATGTGCCAACGGCCTATTTTTGCTACACGGAAACCCCTCGCAAAGTCTCACCCCATTCCGAGACCGGCCGACGAACTTTGCCAGCCCCACCCCCCAAGGGTATAGCCCTCCCGTTTTTTGTGTATTTTTCCGTAGGGGGGCATTGGTACCCCGACCTTCGAGTGCTTATTTTTGGGTACGGCAGGGCCCCTCGCAAAGTTTCGCCCCATTCCGAGTCCGGCGGATGAACTTTGCCAGCCCCACCCCCCAAGGCTATAGCCCACCTATTTTTTGGGCATTTTTCCGCTGGGAGGCTTTGCCACCCCGACCTTCACGTGCGGATGTGTCCGCGGCCTATTTTTGGCACACGGAAGCCCCTCGCAAATTCTCGCCCCAAGGCTATAGCCCACCTGTTGTTTGGGCATTTTTCTGCAGGGGGACTTTGGCGCCCCGACTTTCGGATGCTTATGGTTACGTGCGGTTGTGGCTGTGGCCTATTTTCGGCACACGGAGGCCCCTCACAAAGTCTCGCCCCATTCCGAGTGCGGCGGACGAACTTCGCCAGCCCCACCCCCTAAGGCTATAGCCCACCCGTTGTTTGGGCATTTTTCCGCAAGGGGCTTTGGCGCCCCGACCTTCGGGCGCTTTCTTTTGGGCGCAGCTGTGCCCGCAGCCTACTTTTGGCACATGGAGGCCCTTCGCAAAGTCTCGCCCCCTTCCGAGTTCGGCGGACGAACTTCACCAGCCGCACCCCCCTAGGCTACAGCCCACCAGTTTTTTGGGTATTTTTCCGCAGGGGGACTTTGGCGCCCCGACCTTCGGGCATTTATGTTTGGGCACGGCTGTTCCTGCGGCCTATTTCTGGCACACAGACGGCCCTCCCAAACTCTCGCCCCATTCCGAGTCTGGCGGATGAACTATGCCAGCCCCACTCCCCAAGGCTATAGCCCACCCGTTTTTTGGGCATTTTTCCGCACGGGGGCTTTGGCGCCCCTACCTTCGGACACTTATGGTTTGGTACGGCTGTGCCCGCGGCCCATTTTTGGCACACGGAGGCCCCTCACAAAGTCTCGCCCCATTCCGAGTCCGGCGGACGAACTTCGCCAGCCCCACCCCCTAAGGCTATCGCCCACCTGTTGTTTGGGCATTTTTCTGCAGGGGGACTTTGGCGCCCCTACTTTCGGACGCTTATGGTTGCGTGCGGTTGTGCCTGTGGCCTATTTTTGGCACACGGAGGCCCCTCACAAAGTCTCGCCCCATTCCAAGTCCGGCGGACGAACTTCGCCAGCCCCACCCCCTAAGGCTATAGCCCACCCGTTGTTTGGGCATTTTTCCGCAGGGGGGCTTTGGCGCCCAGACTTTCGGGCACTTTCTTTTGGGCGCAGCTGTGCCCGCAGCCTACTTTTGGCCCATGGAGGCCCCTCGCAAAGTCTCGCCCCATTCTGAGTTCGGCGGACGAACTTCACCAGCCCCACCCCCCAAGGCTATATCCCTCCCATTTTTTAGGCATTTTTCCGTAGGGGGGCTTTGGCGCCCCGGCCTTCGGGCACTTACATTTGTGGTTGGCTGTGCCCGCGACCTATTTTTGACACACGGAGGACCCTCATAAAGTCTCGCCCCAATCCGAGTCCGGTGGACGAACTTCGTCAGCCCCACCCCCCAAGGCTATCGCCCACCCGTTTTTTATGCATTTTTCCGCAGGGGGGCATTGGCGCCCCGACCTTCGGGTGCTTACATTTGGGCGTGGCTGTGCTCGCGACCTATTTTTCACACACAGAGGCCGCTCGCAAAGTCTCGGCCCATTCCTAGTGCGGCGGACGAACTTCACCAGCCCCACCCCCCAAGGCTATAGCCCACCCATTTTTTCGGCATTTTTCTGCGGGGGGGCTTTGGCGCCCCGACTTTCGGGAGCTTACTTTTGGGCGCGCCTGCGCCCGCGGCCTATTTTTGGCACACGGACGCCCCTCGCAAAGTCTCGCCCCATTCCATGTCCGGCGGACGGACTTCGGCATCCCCCCCCCCCCCCCAAGACTATAGCCCACCCATTTTTTGGGCATTTTTCCGCAGGGGGGCTTTGTCGGCCCGACCTTCGGGCCCTTACTTTTAGGTGCGCCAGTGTCGCGGCCTATTTTTGGGGCACGGAGGCCCCTCCCAAAGTCTCTCCCCATTCCGAGTCCGGCGAACGGTCTTCGCCAGTCCCACCCCCCAAGGCTATAGCCCACCCGTTTTTTGGGCATTGTTCCGCGGGGGGATTTGGCGCCCCGACCCTAGGGCTCTTATTTTTGGGCGCGGCTGTTCCCACGACCTATTTTTCATACACAGAGGACCCTCGCAAAGTCTCGTCCCATTCCGAGTCCGGCGGACGAACATCGCCAGCCCCACCCCCCATGTCTATAGCCCACCCGTTTTTAAGCATTTTTCCGCGGGGGGGCTTTGGCGCCCCGACCTTCAGGCGCCTATTTTTGGGCGTGGCTGTGTCCGCGGCTAATTTTTGCCACACGGAAGCCCCTCGTAAAGTCTCGTCCCATTTCGAGTCCGGCGAACGGACTTCGCCAGTCCCACCCCCCAAGGCTATAGCCCACCCGTTTTTGGGCATTTTTCCGACGGGGGGCTTTGGCGCCCCGACCCTCGGGTGCTTATTTTTTTGCACGGCTGTTCCCACGGCCTATTTTTAGTACACGGAGGCCCCTCGCCAAGTCTCGTCCCATTCCGAGTCCGGCGGACGAACTTTGCCAGCCCCACCCTCCATGTGTATAGCCCACCCGTTTTTTTAGCATTTTTCCGCGGGGGGGCTTTGGCGCCCCGACCTTCGGGTGCTTATTTTCTCGTACGGCTGTGGCCACGGCCTATTTTTAGCATACGGAGGCCCCTCCTAAAGTCTTGTCCCATTCCGAGTCCGGCGGACGAACTTCGCCAGCCCCACCTCCCAAGGCTATAGCCCACCCGTTTTTTGGGCATTTTTCCGCGGGGGGCTTTGGCGCCCCGACCTTCGGGTGCTTATTTTCTCGTACGGCTGTGGCCACGGCCTATTTTTAGCATACGGAGGCCCCTCCTAAAGTCTTGTCCCATTCCGAGTCCGGCGGACGAACTTCGCCAGCCCCACCCCCCAGGCCTATAGCCCACCCATTTTTTGCGCATTTTTCCGCAGTGGGGCTTTGGCGCCCTGACCTTAGGGCGCTAATTTTTGGGCGCGGCTCTTCCCGCGGCCAATGTTTCGTACACGGAGGCCCCTTGTAAACTCTCGCCCCATTCCGAGTCCGGCGGACGAACTTCGCCAGCCCCCTTGTCTACCGCCCACCCGTTTTTTGGGCATTTTTCAGCAGGGGGGCTTTGGCGCCCCGACCTTCGGGCACTTAATTTTGGATGCGGCTGTGCCCGTGGCCTATTTTTGGTACATGGAGGCCCCTCACAAAGTTTTGCCCCATTCCAAGTCCAGCGGACGAACTTCGCCAGCCGCACCCCCGAAGCCTATAACCCACCCGTTTTTTGGGCATTTTTCCACAGTGGGGCTTTGGCGCCCCTACCCTAGGGCACTTATTTTTGGGCACGGCTGTTCCCGCAGCGTATTTTTCACACACGGAGGCCCCTCGCAAAGTCTCGCCCCATTCCGAGTCCGGCGAACGGTCTTCGCCAGTCCCACCCCCCAAGGCTATAGCCCACCCGTTTTTTAGGCATTTTTCCGCAGGGGGGCTTTGGTGCCCCGACCCTCGGGTGCTTATTTTTTCGTACGGCTGTGCCCACGGCCTATTTTTAGCACAAGGAGGCCCCTCGCAAAGTCTCATCCCATTCCGAGTCCGGCGGGCGAACTTCGCCAGCCCAACCCCCCAAGCCTATAGCTCACCCGTTTTTTGGGCATTTTTCCGCCGTGGGGCGTTGGCGCCCTGACCTTAGGGCGCTAATTTTTGGGCGCGGCTCTTCCCGCGGGCAATTTTTCGCACACAGAGGACCCTCGTAAACTCTCGCCCCATTTCGAGTCCGGCGGACGAACTTCGCCAGCCCCCTTGTCTACCGCCCACCCGTTTTTTGGGCATTTTTCAGAAGGGGGCTTTGGCGCCCCGACCTTCGGGCACTTATTTTTGGATGCGGCTGTGCCTGCGGCTTATTTTTGGCACACGGAGGCCCCTCACAAAGTTTTTCCCCATTCCAAGTCCAGCGGACGAACTTCGCCAGCCTCACCCCCGAAGCCTATAGCCCACCCGGTTTTTGGTCATTTTTCCGCAGTGGGGCTTTGGCGCCACTATCCTAGGGCGCTTATTTTTGGGCGCGGCTGTACACGCGGCCTATTTTTCACACACGGAGGCCCCTCTCAAAGTCTCGCCCCATTCCTCGTCCGCCGGACGAACTTCGCCAGCCCCACCCCCCAAGGCTATAACTCACCCATGTTTTGGGCATTTTTCCGCAGTGGGGCTTTGGCGACCCGACCTTTGGGCCCTTATTTTTGGACGCGGCTATCTCCGCGGCCTATTTTTGGCAGATAGAGGCCCCTCGTAAAGTCTCGCCCCATTCCGAGTACGGCGGACGAACTTCGCCAGCGCCACCCCCCGACGCTATAGCCCACCCGTGTTTGGGCATTTTTCCGCAGGGGGGCTTTGGCGCCCCAACCTTTGGGTGGTTATTTTTGGGTGCGGCTGTGCCCGCGGCCTATTATTGGCACATAGCGGTCCCTCGCAAAGTCTCGCCCCATTCCGAGTCCGGCGGGCGAACTTCGCCAGCCCCACCCCCCAAGGCTGTAGCCCCCCCGGTTTTTGGGCATTTTTCCGCAGTGGGGCTTAGATGTGTATAAGAGACAGCTCAAAGTCTCACCCCATTCCGAGTCCGGCGGGCGAACTTCGCCAGCCCCACCCCCCAAGGCTGTAGCCCCCCCGGTTTTTGGGCATTTTTCCGCAGTGGGGCTTAGATGTGTATAAGAGACAGGCTCACCTGTTTTCTGGGCATTTTTCCGCAGGGGGGCTTTGGCGCCCCAACCTTTGGGTGGTTATTTTTGGGTGCGGCTGTGCCCGCGGCCTATTATTGGCACATAGCGGTCCCTCGCAAAGTCTCGCCCCATTCCGAGTCCGGCGGACGGACTTCGCCAGCCCCACCCGCCAAGGCTATAGCCCACCCGTTTTTTGGGCATTTTTCCGCAGGGGGGCTTAGGTGACCTGACATTCGGGTACTTATTTTTTGGGGACGGCTGTGCTCGCGGCCTATTTTTGGCATATAGAGGCCCCTCGCAAAGTCTCGCCCCATTCCGAGTCCGGCGGACCAACTTTGCCTGCCCCACCCTCAAAGCCTATAGGCGACCGTTTTTTGGGCATTTTTCCACGGGGTGGCTTTGGCGCCCCGACCTTCGGGCGCTTATTTTTTGACACGGCTGTGGCCGCGGCCTATTTTTGGCACACAGAGACCCCTCGCAATGTCTCGCCCCATTCCGAGTCCGGCGGACGAACTTCGCCAGCCCCACCGCCTAAGGCTATAGCCCACCCGTTTTTTGGGCATTTTTCTGCAGGGGAGCTTTGGTGCTCCGACCTTCGGGTGCTTTTTTCTTGCCGCGGCTATTTTCGCGGCCTATTTTTGGCATATAGAGGCCCCTCGCAAAGTCTCACCCCATTCCGAGTCCGTCGTACGAACTTCGCCAGCCCCACCGCCCAAGGCTATAGCCCACCCGTTTTTTGGGCATTTTTCCGCAGGGGGGCTTTGGCCCGCCCCTCGGGTGCTTATTTTTGGGCCCGGCTGTGCCCGCGGCCTATTTTTAGCACTTGGAGGCCCCTCGCAAAGTCTCGCCCCATTCGAAGTCCGGCGAACGGACTTCGCCCGTCCCACCCCCCACGGCTATAGCCCACCCGTTTTTTGGGCATTTTTCCGCGGGGGGGCTTTGGCGCCCGAACCCTCGGGTGCTTATTTTTTATCAAGGCTGTGCCGACGGCCTATTTTTAGCACATGGAGGCCCCTCGCAATGTCTCACCCCATTCCTAGTCCGCCGAACGAACTTCGCCAGCCCCACCCACCAAGGCTATAACCCACCCATTTTTTGGGCATTTTTCCGCAGGGGGGCTTTGGCGCCCCGACCTTCGAGCGCTTATTTTTGGGTGCGACTGTGCCCACGGCCAATTTTTGGAAGACGGAGGCCCCTCGCAAAGTCTCGCCCCATTCCGAGTCCGGCGGACGAACTTCGCCAGCCCCACCCCCCAAGCCTATAGCCCACCCGTTTTTTGGGCATTTTTCCGCGGGGGGCTTTGGCGCCCCGACCTTCGAGCGCTTATTTTTGGGTGCGACTGTGCCCACGGCCAATTTTTGGAAGACGGAGGCCCCTCGCAAAGTCTCGCCCCATTCCGAGTCCGGCGGACGAACTTCGCCAGCCCCACCCCCCAAGCCTATAGCCCACCCGTTTTTTGGGCATTTTTCCGCGGGGGGCTTTGGCGCCCCGACCTTCGAGCGCTTATTTTTGGGTGCGACTGTGCCCACGGCCAATTTTTGGAAGACGGAGGCCCCTCGCAAAGTCTCGCCCCATTCCGAGTCCGGCGGACGAACTTCGCCAGCCCCACCCCCCAAGCCTATAGCCCACCCGTTTTTTGGGCATTTTTCCGCGGGGGGCTTTGGCGCCCCGACCTTCGAGCGCTTATTTTTGGGTGCGACTGTGCCCACGGCCAATTTTTGGAAGACGGAGGCCCCTCGCAAAGTCTCGCCCCATTCCGAGTCCGGCGGACGAACTTCGCCAGCCCCACCCCCCAAGCCTATAGCCCACCCGTTTTTTGGGCATTTTTCCGCGGGGGGCTTTGGCGCCCCGACCTTCGAGCGCTTATTTTTGGGTGCGACTGTGCCCACGGCCAATTTTTGGAAGACGGAGGCCCCTCGCAAAGTCTCGCCCCATTCCGAGTCCGGCGGGTGAACTTCGCCAGCCCCACCCACCAAGGCTATAACCCACCCATTTTTTGGGCATTTTTCCGCAGGGGGGCTTTGGCGCCCCGACCATCGGGTGCTTATTTTTGGGCGCAGCTGTGCCCGGGGCCTATTGTTGTCACACGGAGGCCCCTCGCAAAGTCTCTCCGCATTTCGAGTCCAGCGGACGAACTTCGCCAGCCCCACCCCCAAATGCTATAGCCAACCCGTTTTTTGGGCATTTTTTTGCCGGGCGCTTATTTTTGGGCGCGGCTGTGCCCGCGGTCTATCTATTGCATATGGAGGACCCTCGCAAAGACTCGCCCCATTCCGAGTCCGGCGGACAATCGTTGCCAGCCCCACCCCCCAAGGCTATATCCCCCCCGTTTTTTGGGCATTTTTCCACTGGGGGACTTTGGCGACCCAACCTTCGGGATCTTAGTTTTGGGCGCGGCTGCACCCTCGACCTATTTTTAGCACACAGATGCCCCTCGCAAAGTCTCGACCCATTCCGAGTCCGGCGAACGAACTTCGCCAACCCCACCCCCAAGGCTATATCCCACCCATTTTTTGGGCATTTTAGCCAGTGAGGGCTTTGGCGCCCCGACCTTCGAGCGCTTATTTTTGGGCGCGGCTGTGTCCGTGGGGTATTTTTGGAACACAGAGACCCCTCGTAAAGTCTCACCCCATTTCGAGTCCGGCGGACGAACTTTGCCAGCCCCACCCCCCAACGCAATAGCCCACCCGTTTTTTGGTCATTTTTTCGCAGCGGGCCTTTGGCGCCCCAACCTTCGCGTGCTTAATTTTGGGTGCAGCTGTGCCTGCTGGATATTTGTGGCACACGGCGGCCCCTCGCAAAGTTTCTGGCGGACGTACTTCGCCAGCCCCACCCCCCAAGGCTATATAGACCACCCGTTTTTTGGGTTTTTTTCCGCAGGGGGGCTTTGGCGCCCCGACCTTCGGGCGCTTACTTTTGGGCGCGGCTGTGCCCGCGGCCTATTATTGGCGCACGGTGGTCCCTCGCAAAGTCTCGCCCCATTCCGAGTCCGGCGGATGAACTTCGCCAGCCCCCCCCCCGAAGGCTATAGCCCACCCGTTTTTGGGGCATTTTTCCGCAGGGGGGCTTTGGCGCCCCGACCTTCGGGCGCTTACTTTTGGGCGCGGCTGTGCCCGCGGCCTATTTGTGGCACACGGCGGCCCCTCGCAAAGTTTCTGGCGGACGTACTTCGCCAGCCCCACCCCACAAGGTTATAGCCCACCCGGTTTTTGGGCATTTTTCCGCAGGGGGGCTTTTGCGCCCAACCTTCGGTTTCTAATTTTTAGGTATGGCTGTGCCCGCGGCCTATTTTTGGCACACGGAGGACCCTCGCAAAGTCTCGTCCCATTCCGAGTCCGGCGGACGAACTTCGCCAGCCCCACCCCCAAAGACTGTAGCCCACCTGTTTTTTGGGCATTTTTCTACAGTGGGCCTTTGGCGCCCCAACCTTCGAGCGCTTAATTTTGGGTGCAGCTGTGCCCGCTGGATATTTGTGGCACATGGCAGCCCCTCACAAAGTCTCGCCCCATTCCGAGTCCGGCGGACGTACTTCGCCATCCCCACCCCCAAAGGCTATAGCCCACCCGTTTTTTGGGCTTTTTTCCGCAGGGGGCCTTTGGCGCCCCGTCCTTCGGGAGCTTATTTTCTGACGCGGCTGTGCCCACGGCCTATTTTTGTCACACGTAGGCCCCTAACAAAGTCTCACCCCATTACGTGTACGGCGGACGAACTTGGCCAGCCCCACCCCCCAAGGCTATAGACCACCCGTTTTTTGGTCATTTTTCCGCAGGGGGGCCTTGGTGCCCCGACCTTCGGGCACTTATTTTTTGGCGCGGCTGTACCCGCGGCCTATTTTTGGCAAACGGAGGCCCCTCACAAAGTCTCGCCCCATTCCGAGTCGGGCGGATGAACTTCGCTGGCCCACCCCCCAAGGCTATAGCCCACCTGTTTTTTGGGCATTTTTCCGCAGGGGGGCTTTGGCGTCCCGGCCTTCGAGGGCTTATTTTTGGGTACGGCTGTACCCGCGGCCTATTTGTAGCACACGGAGGCCCCTCACAAAGTCTCGCCCCATTCCGAATCCGGCGGACGTACTTCGCCAACTCCACCCCCCAAGGCTATAGCCCACCCGTTTTTTGGTCTTTTTTCCGCAGGGGGGCTTTGGCACACCGACCTTTGGGCGCGGCTGTGTCTGCGGCCTATTTTTCACACACGGACACCCCTCGCAAAGTCTCGCCCTATTCCGAGTCCGGCGGACGAACTTCGCCAGCCCCACCTCGCAAGGATATAGCCCACCCATTTTTTTGGCATTTTTCCGTGGGGGGCTTTGGCGCCCTGACCTTCCGGCACTGATTTTTGGGCGCGGCTGTGTCCGCCGCCTATTTTTGGCACAAAGAGTCCCCTCGGAAAGTCACGCCCCATTCCGAGTCCGGCGGACGAACTTCGCAGGCCCACCCCACAAGGCTATAGCCCACCCATTTTTTGGGTATTTTTCCACAGGGCGGCTTTGGCACCCCGACCTTTGGGCGCGGCTGTACCCGCGGCCTATTTTTGGCTCACGGAGGCCCCTCGCAAAGTCTCGCCCCATTCTGTGTCCGACGGATGAACTTCGCCAGCCCAACCCCCCAAGGCTACCGCCCACCCATTTTTTGGGCATTTTTCCGCAGGGGGGCCTTGGCGGCCCGACCTTTGGGCGCTTATTTTTTTGCGCGACTCTGCCCGCGGCCTATTTTTGGTACATGGAGGCACCTCGAAAAGTCTCGCCCCATTCCGAGTCCGGCGGACGAACATCGCCAGCCCGACCCCCAAGGCTATATAGCCCACCCATTTTTTGGGCATTTTTCCGTAGGGGGGGCCTTGGCGCCCCGACCTTCGGGCGCTAATTTTTGTGTACGGCTGTGTCCGCGGCCTATTTTTGGTACACGGAGGCCCCTCGCAAAGTCTTGCCCCATTCCGAGTCCGGCGGACAAACTTCGCCAGCCCGACCCCCAAGGCTATAGCCCACCCGTTTTTTGGGCATTTTCCGCAGGGGGGCCTTGGCGCTCCGACCTTCAGGCTGCTATTTTTGGGCTCGGCTGATTCCGCAGCCTATTTTTGGAACACGGAGGCCCCTTGCAAAGTCTCGTCCCATTCTGAGTCCGGCGAATGAACTTCGCCAGCCCCACCCCCCAGGGCTATAGGCCACCCGTGTCTTGGGCATTTCTCCGCAGGGGGGCTTCGGCGCCCTGACCTTCCGGCGCTTATTTTTGGTTGCGGATGTTCCCGCGGCCTATTTTTGGCACTCGGAGTCCCCTCACAAAGTCTCACCCCATTCCAAGTCCGGCGGACGAACTTCGCTAGCCCCACCCCCCAGGCCATAGCCCACATGTTTTTTGGGCATTTTTAGGAAGGGCGGCTTTGGCGCCCCGATATTCGGATGCTTATTTTTGGGTGCGGCTGTGCCTGCGGCCTATTTTTGGCACACGGAGGGACCTCGCAAAGTCTCCCCCCATTCCGAGTCCTGCAGACGAACTTCGCAAGCCCCGCCCCCCAAGGCTATAGCCCACTCATTTTTTGGGCATTTTTCCGCAGGGGGGCTTTGGCGCCCCGACCTTCGGGCGCTTATTTTTGGGCGCGGCTGTGCCTGCGGCCTATTTTTGGCCCTCAGAGTCCCCTCGCAAAGTCTCGCCCCATTCCAAGTCCGGCGGACGAACTTCGCTAGCCCCACCCCCCAGGCTATAGCCCACCCGTTTTTTGGGCATTTTCAGGAAGGGGGGCTTCGGCGCCCCGACCTTCGGGTGCTTATTTTTGGGCGCGGTTGTGCCCGCAGCCTATTTTTGGCACACGGAGGAACCTCGCAAAGTCTCGCCCCATTCCGAGTCCTGCGGACGAACTTCGCCAGACCCGCCCCCCAAGGATATAGCCACTCTTTTTTTGGGCATTTTTCCGGATGGGGGCTTTGGCGCACCGACCTTGGGGTGCTTATTTTTGGGCGCGGCTGTGTCCGCGGCCTATTTTTGGCACTCGGAGTCCCCTCGCAAATTTTCGCCCCATTCCAAGTCCGGCGGACAAACTTCGCTAGCCCCACCCCCCAGGGTATAGGCCGCCCATTTTTTGGGCATTTTTAGGAAGGGGGGCTTTGGCGCCCAGACCTTCGGGTGCTTATTTTTGGGCGCGGCTGTGTCCGCGGCCTATTTTTGGCACTCGGAGTCCCCTCGCAAATTTTCGCCCCATTCCAAGTCCGGCGGACGAACTTCGCCCTCCCCACCCCCCAAGGCTATAGCCCACCCGTTTTTTGGGCATTTTTCCGCAGGGGGGCTTTGGCGCCCCGACCTTTGGGCGCTTCTTTTTTGGCACAGCTGTGCCCACGGCCTAATTTTGGCACACGGAGGCCCTTCGCAAAGTCTCGCCCCATTCCAAGTCCGGCGGACGAACTTCGCCAGCCCCACCCCCCAAGGCTATAGCCCACCCGTTTTTTGGGCATTTTTCCGCAGGGGGGCTTTGGCGCGCCGACCTTCGGGCACTTATTTTTGTGCGCGGCTCTGCCCGCGGCCTATTTTTGGCTCACGGAGGCCCCTCACAAAGTCTCAACCCATTCTGAGTCCGGTGGACGAACTTCGCCAGCCCCACCCCCCAAGGCTATAGCCCACCCATTTTTTGGGCATTTGGCGCTTATTTTTGTGCGCGGCTGTGCCCGCTGCCTAAGTTTGGTGCACGGAGGCCCCTCCCAAAGTCTCGTCCCTTTCCGAGTCCGGCGGATGAACTTCGCCAGCCCCACCCCCCAAGGCTATAGCCCACCCATTTTTTGGGCATTTGGCGCTTATTTTTGTGAGCGGCTGTGCCCGCGGCCTATTTTTGGCACACGGAGGGCCCTCGCAAAATCTCACCCCATTCCGAGTGCGGCGGATGAACTTCGACAGCCCCAACCCCAGGGCTATAGGCCACCCGTTTTTTGGGCATTTCTCCGCAGGGAGGCACCGGCGCCCTGACCTTCCGGCGCTTATTTTTTGGCACGGATGTGCCTGCGGCCTATTTTTGGCACTCAGAGTCCCCTCGCAAAGTCTCGCCCCATTCTGAGCCCGGCGGATGAATTTCGCCAGCCCCATGCCCCAAGGCTATAGCCCACCCATTTTTGGGCATTTTTTGGGCATTTTTCCGCAGGGGGGCTTTGGCGCCCGGACCTTCGGGCGCTTTTTTTTTGGCACGGATGTGACCGCAGTCTATTTTTGGCACTCAGAGTCCGCTCACAAGGTCTCACCCCATTCCAAGCCCGGCGGACGAACATCGCTTGCCCCACCCCCCATGCTATAGCCCACCCGTTTTTTGGGCATTTTTAGGAAGGGGGGCTTTGGCAAACCGACCTTCGGGTGCTTATTTTTGTACGCGGCTGTGCCCGCACCCTATTTTTGGCACACGGAGGGCCCTCGCAAAGTCTCGCCCCATTCCGAGTCCTGCGGATGAACTTTGCCAGCCCCGCCCCCCAAGGCTATAGCCCACTCGTTTTTTGGGCATTTTTCCGCAGGGGGGCTTTGGCGCCCCGACCTTTGGGTGCTTATTTTTGGGCGCGGCTGTGCCCGCCGCCTATTTTTGGCACTCAGAGTCCCCTCACAAATTCTCGCCCCATTCCAAGTCCGCCGGACGAACTTCGCTAGCCCCACCCCCTAGGCTATAGCCCACCCATTTTTTGGGTATTTTTAGGAAGGGGGGCTTTGGCGCCCCGACCTTCGGGTGCTTATTTTTGTACGCGGCTGCTACCGCGGCCTATTTTTCACACACGGAGGGATAGCCCACTCGTTTTTTGGGCATTTTTCCGCAGGGGGGCTCTAGGCCCTGTCTCTTATACACATCTCCCCTTCCAAGTCCGGCGGATGAACTTCGCTAGCCCCACCCCCTAGGCTATAGCCCACCCATTTTTTGGGCATTTTTCCGCAGGGGGGCTTTGGCGCCCCAACCTTCGGGCGCTTATTTTTGGGCGCGGCTGTCCTCGTGGCCTATTTTTGGCACTCAGAGTCCCCTCGCAAATTCTCGCCCCCTTCCAAGTCCGGCGGATGAACTTCGCTAGCCCCACCCCCCAGGCTATAGCGCACCCGTTTTTTGGGCATTTTTAGGAAGGGGGGCTTTGGCGCCCCGACCTTTGGGTGCTTATTTTTGGGCGCGGCTGTGCCCGCGGCCTATTTTCGGTACACGGAGGGCCCTCGGAAAGTCTCGCCCCATTCCGAATGCGACGGACGAACTTCGCCAGCCCCGCCCCCCAAGGCTATAGCCCACTCGTTTTTTGGGCATTTTTTCGCAGAGGGGCTTTGGCGCCCTGACCTTCGGGCGCTTATTTTTGGGCGCGGCTGTGCCCGCGGCCTATTTTTGGCACTCAGAGTCCCCTCCCAAATTCTCGCCCCATTCCAAGTCCGGCGGACGAACATCGCCAGCCCCACCCCCCAAGGCTATAGCCCACCCGTTTATTGGGCATTTTTCCACAGGGGGACTTTGGCGCCCAGACCTTCGGGCACTTATTTTTGGGCGCGGATGATCCCGCGGCCTATTTTTGGCACACGGAGGCCCCTCTCAAAGTCTATCCCCATTCCGAGTCGGACGGACGAAATTCGCCAGCCCCACCCCCCAAGGCTATAGCCCATCCGTTTTTTGGGCATTTTTCAGCAGGGGGGCTTTGGCGCCCCGACCTTCAGTTGCTTTGTTTGGGCACGCCTGTGTCCGAGGCCTATTTTTGGCACATGGAGACCCCTCACAAAGTCTCACCCCATTCCGAGTCCGGCGGACAAACTTCGCCGGCCCCACCCCCAAAGGCTATGGCCCACCCGTTTTTTGGGCATTTTTCCGCAGGGGAGCTTTGGCGCCCCAACCAACGGGCACTTATTTTTGGACGCGGCTGTGGCCGCAGCCTATTTTTGGCGCACGGAGGGCCCTCGCAAAGTCTCGTCCCATTCCGAGTCCGGCGGACGAACTTCGCCACCCCCGCCCCCCAAGGGTATAGCCCACTCATTTTTTGGGCATTTTTCCGCAGGGGGGCTTTGTCGCCCAGACCTTCAGGCGCTTATTTTTGGGCGCGGCTGTGTCCACGGCCTATTTTTAGCACACGGAGGGCCCTCGCAAAGTCTTGCCCCATTCCGAGTCCGGCGGACAAACTTCGCCAGCCCCGCCCCCCAAGGCTATAGCCCACTCATTTTTTGGGCATTTTTCCGCAGGGGGGCTTTAGCGCCCTAACGTTCGGGCGCTTATTTTTGGGCGCGGCTGTGGCCGCGGCCTATTTTTGGCACTCGGAGTCCCCTCGCAAATTCTCGCCCCATTCCAAGTCCGGCGGACGAACTTCGCTAGCCCCACCCCCCAGGCTATAGCGCACCCGTTTTTTGGGCATTTTTAGGTAGGGGGCTTTGGCGCCCCGAGCTTCGGATGCTTATTTTTGTGTGCGGCTGTGCCCGCGGCCTATTTTTGGCACACGGAGGGCCATCGTAAAGTCTCGCCCCATTCCGAGTCCGGCGGACGAACTTCGCCGGCCCCGCACCCCAAGGCTACAGCCCACTCATTTTTTGGGCATTTTTCCGCAGGGGGGCTTTGGCGCCCTGACCTTCGGGCGCTTATTTTTGGGCGCGGCTGTGCCCGCGGCCTAATTTTGGCACTCGGAGTAACTTCGTAATTTCTCGCCCCATTCCAAGTCCGGTGGAGAACTTCGCCACCCCCACCCCCAAGGCTATAACCCACCCGTTTATTGGGCATTTTTCCGCAGGGGAACTTTGGCGCCCAGAGCTTCGGGCACTTATTTTTGGGCACGGCTGATCCCGCGGCCTATTTTTGGCACACGGAGGCCCCTCGCAAAGTCTAGCCCCATTCCGAGTCCGGCGGACAAACTTCGCCAGCCCCACCCCCCAAGGCAGATGTGTATAAGAGACAGCGCCAGCCCCACCCCCCAGGGCTATCGCCCACCCGTTTTTTGGGCATTTTTCCACAGGGGGGCTTTGGCGCCGCGACCTTCGGTGTCTTTGCTTGGGCGCGGCTGTGTCCGAGTCCTATTTTTGGCACACGGAGGCCCCTCGCAAAGTCTAGCCCCATTCCGAGTCCGGCGGACAAACATCGCCAGCCCCACCCCCAAAGGCTATAGCCCACCCGTTTTTTGGGCATTTTTCCGCGGCGGGGCTTTGGCGCCCCGACCTACGGGCACTAATTTTTGGGCGCGGCTGTGCCCGCGCCCTATTTTTGGCGCACGGAGGGCCTTCGTAAAGTTTCCGCGGCGGACGAACTTTGCCACCCCCGCTCCCTAAGGCTATTGCCCACTCATTTTTTGGGCATTTTTCCGCAGGGGGACTTTGGCGCCCAGACCTTCGGGCACTTATTTTCGGGCACGGTTGATCCCGCGGCCTATATTTGGCAGACGGAGGCCCCTCGCAAAGTCTATCCCCATTCCAAGTCTGACGGACGAAATTTGCCAGCCCCACCCCCCAAGGCTCTAGCCCACCCGTTTTTTGGGCATTTTTCTGCAGGGCGGCTTTGGCGCCCCGACATTCGGGGGGTTATTTTTGGGCGCGGCTGTGGCCGCGGCCTATTTTTGGCACTCGGAGGACCACGCAAAGTCTCGCCCCATTCCTAGTCCGGCAGACGAACTTCGCCAGCCCAACCCCCAAGGCTATAGCCCACCCGTTTTTTGGGCATTTTTCCGCAGGGGGGCTTTGGCGCCCCAACCTTCGGGCGCTTATTTTTGGGCGCGGCTGTGCCCGCGGCCAATTTGTAGCAGACAGAGTTCCCTCGTAAAGTCTCGCCCCATTCCGAGTCCGGCGGACGAACTTCGCCAGCCCCTCCCCCAAGGCTATAGCCCACCCGTTTTTTGGGCATTTTTCCGCAGGCGGGCTTTGGGGCCCCGACCTTCGGGGACTTATTTTTGGGCGTGCCTGTGCCCGCGGCCTGTTTGTGGCACACGTAGGACCACACAAAGTCTCGCCCCATTCGTAGTCCGGCGGACGAACTTCGCCAGTCCCACCCCCCAAGGCTATAGCCCACCCATTTTTTTGGCATTTTTCCGCAGGGGAGTTTTGGCGCCCCGACCTTCGGGCACTTATTTTTGGGCGCGGCTGTGTCGGTAGCCTATTTTTGGCACACGGAGGCCCCTCGCAAAGTCTCGCTCCGTTCCAAGTCCGGCGGACGAACTTCGACATCCCCGCCCCCCAAGGCTATAGCCCACCCATTTTTTGGCCATTTTTCCGCTGGGGCACTTCGGCACCTCGACCTTTGGGCGCTTATTTTTGGAAGCGGCTGTGTCCATGGCCTATTTTTGGTACATGGAGGCCCCTCGCAAAGTCTGGCCCCATTCTGAGTCCGGCGGACAAACTTCGCCATCCCCACCCCCGAAGGCTATAGCCCACCCATTTTTTGGGCATTTTTCCGCAGGGGCGCTTTGGCACCCCGACCTTTGGGCGCTTATTTTTGGATGCGGCTGAGCCCACGGCCTATTTTTGGCACACGGAGACCCCTCGCAAAGTCTCGCCCCATTCCGAGTCCGGCGGACGAACTTCGCCAGCCCCACCCCCAAGGCTATAGCCCACCCGTTTTTTGGGCATTTTTCCGAAGGGGGCCTTTTGCGCCCCGACCTTCAGACGGTTATTTTTTGGAACGGCTGTGCCCGCAGCCTATTTTTCACACCCGGATACCCGTCACAAAGTCTCACCACATTCCGAGCCCAGCGGACGAACTTCGCCAGCCCCAGCCCCCAAGGTTATAGCCCACCCGTTTTTTGGACATTTTTCTGCAGGGGTGCTTTGGTGCCCCGACCTTCGGGTGCTTATTTTTGGGCGCGGCTGTGCCCGAAGCCTGTTTTTGGCACATGGAGGCCCCTCGCAAACTCTCGCCCCATTCTGAGTCCGGCGGACGAACTTCGGCAGCCCCACCCTACAAGGCTATCGCCCACCCGTTTTTTTGGCATTTTTCCGCAGGGGGGCTTTGGCGCCTCGACCTTCGGGCGCTTATTTTTGGGCGCGGCTGTGCCCGAAGCCTGTTTTTGGCACATGGAGGCCCCTCGCAAACTCTCGCCCCATTCTGAGTCCGGCGGACGAACTTCGCCAGCCCCACCCCCCAAGGCTATATAGCCCACCCGTTTTTTGGGCATTTTTCCGCAGGGGGCTTCGGTACCCAGACCTTCGGGCGCTTATTTTTGGATGCGGCTGTGCCCGCAGCCTATTTTTGGCACACAGAGGCCCCTCGCAAAGTCTCGCCCCATTCCGAGTCCGGCGGACGAACTTCGCCAGCCCCACCCCCCAAGGCTATAGCCCACCCGTTTTTTGGGCATTTTTCCGCAGGCGGGCTTTGGCGCCCCGACCTTTGGGCGCTTATTTTTGGGCACGACTGTGCCCGCGGTCTATTTTTTGTACATGGAGGCCCCTCGCAAAGTCTCACCGCATTTTGAGTCTGGAAGACGAACTTCGCCAGCCCCACCCCCCAAGGCTATGCCCACCGGTTTTTCGGGCATTTTTCCGCAAGGGGGCTTTGGCGCCCCAACCTTCGGGTGCTTATTTTGGGCGTGGCTGTGCCTGCGGCCTATTTTTGGTAGATGGAGGCCCCTCGCAAAGTCTCGCCCCATTCAGAGGCCGGCGGACGAACTTCGCCAGCCCCACCCCACTAGGCTATAGCCCACTCGTTTTTTGTGCATTTTTCCGCAGGGGGGCTTTGGTACCCGGACCTTCGGGAGCTTATTTTTGGGCGTGGCTATGCCCGCGGCCTAGTTTTGCCACACGGAGGCCCCTCGTAAAGTCTCGCCGCATTCCGAGTCCGGCGGACGAACTTCGCCGGCCCCACCCCGCAAGGCTATAGCCCACCCGTTTTTTGGGCATTTTTCCGCAGGGTGGCTTTGTTGCCCCGATCTTCGGGCCCTTATTTTTGGCCGCGGCTGTGCTCGAGGCCTATTTTTGCCACACGGAAGCCCCTCATAAAGTGTCCCCCCATTCCGAGTGCGGCGGACGAACTTTGCCAGCCCCACCCCCCAAGGCTATAAAGCCCACCCGTTTTTTGGGCATTATTCCGCAGGGGGCTTCGGTACCCAGGCCTTCGGGCGCTTATTTTCTGACGCGGCTGTGCCCACGGCCTATTTTTGGCACACGGAGGCCCCTTGCAAAGTCTTGCCCCATTCCGAGTCCGGCGGACGAACTTCGCCAGCCCCACCCCCCAAGGCTATAAAGCCCACCCGTTTTTTGGGCATTTTTCCGTAGGGGGGCTTTGGCGCCCCGACCTTCAGGCGCTTATTTTTGGACGCGACTGTGCTCGCGGCCTATTTTTGGTACATGGAGGCCCCTCGTAAAGTCTCGCCCAATTCTGAGTCCGGAAGACGAACTTCGCCAGCCCCACCCCCCAAGGCTATGGCCCACCGGTTTTTTGGGCATTTTTCCGCAGGGGGGGCTTGGCGCCCCAACCTTCAGGCGCTTATTTTGGGCGCGGCTGTGCTCGTGGCCTATTTTTGGTACATGGAGGCCCCTCGTGAAGTCTCGTCCCATTCCGAGTCCGGCGGACGAACTTCGCCAGCCCCACCCATTTTTTGGGCATTTTTCCGCAGGGTGGCTTTGGCGCCCCGACCATCGGGCATTTATTTTTGGGCGCGGCTGCGTCCGCGGCCTATTTTTGGCACACGGATGCCCCTCGCAATGCTGTCTCTTATACACATCTTCAGAGTCCGGCGGACGAACTTCGCCAGCCCCACCCATTTTTTGGGCATTTTTCCGCAGGGTGGCTTTGGCGCCCCGACCATCGGGCATTTATTTTTGGGCGCGGCTGCGTCCGCGGCCTATTTTTGGCACACGGATGCCCCTCGCAATGCTGTCTCTTATACACATCTTCAGAGTCCGGCGGACGAACTTCGCCAGCCCCACCCATTTTTTGGGCATTTTTCCGCAGGGTGGCTTTGGCGCCCCGACCATCGGGCATTTATTTTTGGGCGCGGCTGCGTCCGCGGCCTATTTTTGGCACACGGATGCCCCTCGCAATGCTGTCTCTTATACACATCTTCAGAGTCCGGCGGACGAACTTCGCCAGCCCCACCCATTTTTTGGGCATTTTTCCGCAGGGTGGCTTTGGCGCCCCGACCATCGGGCATTTATTTTTGGGCGCGGCTGCGTCCGCGGCCTATTTTTGGCACACGGATGCCCCTCGCAATGCTGTCTCTTATACACATCTTCAGAGTCCGGCGGACGAACTTCGCCAGCCCCACCCATTTTTTGGGCATTTTTCCGCAGGGTGGCTTTGGCGCCCCGACCATCGGGCATTTATTTTTGGGCGCGGCTGCGTCCGCGGCCTATTTTTGGCACACGGATGCCCCTCGCAATGCTGTCTCTTATACACATCTTCAGAGTCCGGCGGACGAACTTCGCCAGCCCCACCCCCCAAGGCTATATAGCCCACCCGTTTTTTGGGCATTTTTCCGTAGGGGGCTTCGGCACCCAGACCTTCGGGCACTTATTTTTGGGCGCGGCTGTGCCTGCGGCCTATTTTTGGTACATGGAGGACCCTTGCAAAGTCTCGGCCCATTCCGAGTCCGGCGGACGAACTTCGCCAGCCCCAGCCCCCAAGGCTATATAGCCCACCCATTTTTTGGGTATTTTTCTGCAGGGGGGCTTTGGCGCCCCCACCTTCAGGTGCTTATTTTTGGGCGCAGCTGTGCCCGCGGCCTATTTTTCGCACACGGAGGCCCCTCGCAAAGTCTCGCCCCATTCCGAGTCCGGCGGACGAACTTCGCCAGCCCCACCCCCCAAGGCTATAGCCCACCCATTTTTTGGGCAATTTTCCGCAGGGGGCTTTGACGTCCCGACCTTCGGCTGCTTATTTTTGGCTACGGCTGTGCCCGCGGCCTATTTTTGGCACATGGAGGCCCCTCGTAAAGTCTTACCCCATTTCGAGTCCGGCGGATGAACATCGCCAGCCCTACCCCAAAAGCCTATAGCCCACCCGTTTTTTGGGCATTTTTCCGCAGGGGGGCTTTGGTGCCCTGACCTTCGGGTGCTTATTTTTGTACGTGGCTGTACCCGCGGCCTAGTTTTGCCACACGTAGGCCCCTCGTAAAGCCTCACCGCATTCCGAGTCTGGCGGACGAACTTCGCCAGCCCCACCCCCCAAGGGTATAGCCCACCCGTTTTTTGGGCATTTTTCCGCAGGGTGGCTTTGGCGCCCCGACCTTCGGGCTCTTATTTTTTGGCGCAGCAGTGTCCGCGGCCTATTTTTGGCACACGGCAGCCCCTCGTAACCTCTCGCCCCTTTCCGAGTCCGGCGGACGAACTTCTCCAGCCCCAACCCCCCAGGCAGTAGCCCACCTGTTTTTTGGGCATTTTTCCGCAGGGGGGCTTTGGCGCCCCGACCTTGGGGCACTTATTTTTGGGCACGGCTGTGCCCGCGGCCTATTTTTGGCACACGGAGGACCCTTGCAAAGTCTCGCCCCATTCCGAGTCCGGCGGACGAACTTCGCCAGCCCCACCCCCCAAGGGTATAGCCCACCCGTTTTTTGGGCATTTTTCCGCAGGGTGGCTTTGGCGCCCCAACCTTTGGGCGCTTATTTTTGGGCGCAGCTGTGTCCGCAGCCTATTTTTGGCACACAGAAGCCCCTCGTAATCTCTCGCCCCATTCCGAGTCCGGTGGACGAACTTCTCCAGCCCCAGCCCCCAAGGCTAAAGTCCACCCGTTTTTTGGGCATTTTTCCACAGGGGGGCTTTGGCGCCCCAACCTTCGGGCGCTTATTTTTGGGCGCGGCTGTGCCCGCGGCCTATTTTTGGCACATGGAGCCCCCTCGCAATGTCTAGCCCCATTCCGAGTCAGGAGGACGAACTTCGCCGGCCCCACCCCCCAAGGCTGTAGCCCACCCGTTTTTTAGGGATTTTTCCGCAGAGGGCTTCGGTACCCAGACCTTCGGGCCCTTATTTTTGGGCACGGCTGTGCCCGTGGCCTATTTTTGGCACACGGAGGACGCTTGCAAAGTCTCACCCCATTCCTAGTCCGGCGGACGAACTTCGCCAGCCCCACCCCCCAAGGGTATAGCCTACCCGTTTTTTGGGCATTTTTCCGCAGGGTGGCTTTGGCGCCCCGACCTTCGGGCGCAGCTGTGTCCGCGGCCTATTTTTTGTACACGGAGGCCCCTCGTAAACTCTCGCCCCATTCCGAGTCCGGCGGACGAACTTCTCCAGCCCCAACCCACAAGGCTAAAGCCCACCCGCTTTTTGGGCATTTTTCCGCAGGGGGGCTTTGGCGCCCCGACCTTCGGGCGTTTATTTTTTGGGCCGGCTGTGCCCGCGGCCTATGTTTGGCACACGGAGTCCCCTCGTAAAGTCTCGGCCCATTCCGAGTCCGGCGGATGAACTTCGCCAGCCCCACCCCCCAAGGCTATAGCCCACCCGTTTTTTGTGCATTTTTCCGCGGGGGGGCCTTGGTGCCCTGACCTTCGGGTGCTTTTTTTGGGCGCGGCTGTGCCCGCGGCCTATTTTTGGCACACGGAGGCCCCTCGAAAAGTCTCGCCGCATTCCGAGTCCGGCGGACGAACTTCGCCGGCCCCACCCCCAAGGCTATAGCCCACCCGTTTTTTGGGCATGTTTCCGGAGGGGGGCTTTGGCGCCCCGACCTTCGGGTGCTTATTTTTGGGCATGGCTGTGCCCGAGGCCTATTTTTGGCACATAGAGACCCCTCATAAAGTCTCGCCCCATTCCGAGTCAGGCCGACGAACTTCGCCGGCCCCACCCCTCAAAGCTATAGCCAACCCATTTTTTGGGCATTTTTCCGCAGGGGGCTTCGGCACCCAGACCTTCGGGCCCTTATTTTTGGGCGCGGCTGTGCCCGCGGCATATTTTTGGCACACGGAGGCCCCTCGTAAAGTCTCGCCCCATTCCGAGTCCGGCGGACGAACTTCGCCAGCCCCACCACCCACGGCTATACAGCCCACCCATTTTTTGAGTATTTTTCTGCAGGGGGGCTTTGGTGCCCTGACCTTCGGGTGCTTATTTTTGGACGTGGCTGTACCCGCGGCCTAGTTTTGCCACACGGAGGCCCCTCGTAAAGTCTCGCCGCATTCCGAGTCCGGCGGACAAACTTCGCCCGCCCCACCCCCCAAGGGTACAGCCCACCCATTTTCTGGGCATTTTTCCGCAGGTTGGCTTTGGTGCCCCAGGCTTCGGGCGCTTATTTTTGGGCGCAGCTGTGCCCGCGGCCTATTTTTGGTACACGGAGGCCCCTCGTAAAGTCTCGCCCTATTCCGAGTCCGGCGGACGAACTTCTCCAGACCCAACCCGCACGGCTAAAGCCCACCCGTTTTTTGGGCATTTTTGCGCAGGGGGGCTTTGGCGCCCCAACCTTCGGGCTCTTATTTTTGGGCATGGCTGTGACCGCAGCCTATTTTTGGCACACGGAGGCCCCTCGCAAAGTCTCTCCCCATTCCGAGTACGGCGGACGAACTTCTCCAGCCCCAACCCCCAAGGCTATAGCCCACCCGTTTTTTGTGCATTTTTCCGCAGGGGGGCCTTGGTTCCCCGACCTTCGGGCGCTTATTTTTGGGCGCGGCTGTACCCGCG
>MKYO02026517.1:71888-87756 GCA_002013955.2 Citrus medica | reverse complement strand
TTATTTTTGGGCACGGCTATGACCGCGGCCTATTTTTGGCACACGGAGGCCCCTCGCAAAGTGTCGCCCCATTCCGAGTCCGGCGGACGAACTTCGCCAGCCCCACCCCCCAAGGCTATAGCCCACCCGTTTTTTGTGCATTTTTCCGCAGGGGGGCCTTGGTTCCCCGACCTTCGGGCGCTTATTTTTGGGCACGGCTGTACCCGCGGCCTATTTTTGGAACACGGAGACCACTCGCAGAGTCTTGCCCCATTCGGAATCCGGCGAACGAACTTCGCCAGCCCCACCCGCCAAGGCTAAAGCCCACCCGTTTTTTGGGTATTTTTCCGCAGGGGGCTTTGGCGCCCCGACTTTCGGGCGCTTAATTTTGGGCGCGGCTGTGCCCGCAGCCTATTTTTAGTACACGGAAACCCCTCGCAGAGTCTTGCCCCATTCGGAGTCCGGCGGACGAACTTCGCCAGCCCCACCCGCCAAGGCTAAAGCCCACCCGTTTTTTGGGTATTTTTCCGCAGGGGGCTTTGGCGCCCCGACTTTCGGGCGCTTAATTTTGGGCGCGGCTGTGCCCGCAGCCTATTTTTGGTACACGTAGACCCCTCGCAGAGTCTCACCCCATTCGGAGTATGGCAAACGCACTTCGCCAGCCCCACCGCCAAGGCTATAGCCCGCCCGTTTTTTGGGCATTTTTCCGCAGGGGGGCTTTGGCGCCCCGACCTTTGGGCGCTTTATTTTGGGCGCGGCTGTGCCCGCAGCCTATTTTTGGTACACGTAGACCCCTCGCAGAGTCTCACCCCATTCGGAGTATGGCAAACGCACTTCGCCAGCCCCACCGCCAAGGCTATAGCCCGCCCGTTTTTTGGGCATTTTTCCGCAGGGGGCTTCGGCACCCAGACCTTCGGGCACTTATTTTTGGGTGTGGCTGTGCCCGCGGCCTAGTTTTGGCACACGGAGGACCCTTACAAAGTCTCGCTGCATTCCGAGTCCGGCGGACGAACTTCGCCAGCCCCACCCCCCAAGGCAATAGCCCACCCGTTTTTTGGGCATTTTTCCGCAGGGGGGCTTTGGTGCCCGGACCTTTGGGTGCTTATTTTTGGACATGGCTGTACCCGCGGCCTAGTTTTGCCACACGGAGGCCCCTCCTAAAGTCTCCCCGCACTCCGAGTCCGGCGGACGAACTTTGCCCGCCCCACCCCCCAAGGGTATAGCCCACCCGTTTTTTGGGCATTTTTCCGCAGGTTGGCTTGGGTACCCCAGCCTTCGGGCGCTTATTTTTGGGCGTAGCTGTGCCCGCGGCCTATTTTTGGCACACGGAGGCCCCTCGTAAAGTCTCGCCCCATTCCGAGTCCGGCGGACGAACTTCGCCAGCCCCACCCCCCAAGGCTATAGCCCACCCGTTTTTTGGGCATTTTTCCGCAGGGGGGCATTGGCGCTCCAACCTTCAGGCTCTTATTTTTGGGCACGGCTGTGACCACGGCCTATTTTTGGCACACGGAGGCCCCTCGCAAAGTCTCGCCCCATTCTGAGTCCGGCGGACGAACTTCTCCTGCCCCAACCCCCAAGGCCATAGCCCACCCGTTTTTTGGGCATTTTTCCGCAGGGGGGCTTTGGCGCCCCGACCTTTGGGCTCTTATTTTTGGGCACGGCTATGACCGCGGCCTATTTTTGGCACACGGAGGCCCCTCGCAAAGTGTCGCCCCATTCCGAGTCCGGCGGACGAACTTCGCCAACCCCACCCCCCAAGGCTATAGCCCACCCGTTTTTTGTGCATTTTTCCACAGGGGGGCCTTGGTTCCCCGACCTTCGGGCGCTTATTTTTGGGCACGGCTGTACCCGCGGCCTATTTTTGGTACACGGAGACCCCTCGCAGAGTCTTGCCCCATTCGGAGTCCGGCGGACGAACTTCGCCAGCCCCACCCGCCAAGGCTAAAGCCCACCCGTTTTTTGGGTATTTTTCCGCAGGGGGCTTTGGCTCCCCGACTTTCGGGCGCTTAATTTTGGGCGCGGCTGTGCCCGCAGCCTATTTTTGGTACACGGAGACCCCTCGCAGAGTCTCACCCCATTCGGAGTACGGCAGACGAACTTCGCCAGCCCCACCGCCAAGGCTATAGCCCGCCCGTTTTTTGGTGGGCGCGCCGCAGGGGGGCTTTGGCGCCCCGACCTTCGGGCGCTTATTTTTGGGCGCGGCTGTGCCCGCAGCCTATTTTTGGTACACGGAGACCCCTCGCAGAGTCTCACCCCATTCGGAGTACGGCAGACGAACTTCGCCAGCCCCACCGCCAAGGCTATAGCCCACCCGTTTTTTGGGCATTTTTCCGCAGGGGGCTTCGGCACCCAGACCTTCGGGTGCTTATTTTTGGGCGCGGCTGTGCCCGCGGACAAACTTCGCCCTTACAAAGTCTCGCTGCATTCCGAGTCCGGCGGACAAACTTCGCCCGCCCCACCCCCCAAGGCAATAGCCCACCCGTTTTTTGGGCATTTTTCCGCAGGGGGGCTTTGGTGCCCTGACCCTCGGGTACTTATTTTTGGACATGGCTGTACCCGCGGCCTAGTTTTGCCACATGGAGGCCCCTCGTAAAGTCTCGCCGCATTCCGAGTCCGGCGGACGAACTTCGCCAGCCCCACCCCCCAAGGGTATAGCCCACCCGTTTTTTGGGCATTTTTCCGCAGGTTGGCTTTGGTGCCCCAGCCTTCGGGAGCTTATTTTTTGGCGTAGCTGTGCCCCCGGCCTATTTTTGGCACACGGAGGCCCCTCGCAAAGTCCCACCCCATTTCGAGTCCGGCGGACGAATTTCTCCAGCCCCACCCCCCAACGCTAAAGCCCACCCGTTTTTTGGCCATTTTTCCGCAGGGGGGCTTTGGCACCCCGACCTTTGGGCACTGCTGTGCCCGTGGCCTTTTTTTGGCAGACAGAGGCCCCTCGTAAAGTCTCACCCTATTCCGAGTCTGGTGGTAGAACTTCGCCAGCCGCACCCCCCAAGGCTATAGCCCACCCGTTTTTTGGGCATTTTTCCGCAGGGGGGCTTTGGCACCCCGACCTTTGGGCACTGCTGTGCCCGTGGCCTTTTTTTGGCAGACAGAGGCCCCTCGTAAAGTCTCACCCTATTCCGAGTCTGGTGGTAGAACTTCGCCAGCCGCACCCCCCAAGGCTATAGCCCACCCGTTTTTTGGGCATTTTTCCGCAGGGGGGCTTTGGCACCCCGACCTTTGGGCACTGCTGTGCCCGTGGCCTTTTTTTGGCAGACAGAGGCCCCTCGTAAAGTCTCACCCTATTCCGAGTCTGGTGGTAGAACTTCGCCAGCCGCACCCCCCAAGGCTATAGCCCACCCGTTTTTTGGGCATTTTTCCGCAGGGGGGCTTTGGCACCCCGACCTTTGGGCACTGCTGTGCCCGTGGCCTTTTTTTGGCAGACAGAGGCCCCTCGTAAAGTCTCACCCTATTCCGAGTCTGGTGGTAGAACTTCGCCAGCCGCACCCCCCAAGGCTATAGCCCACCCATTTTTTGGGTATTTTCCGGAGGGGGGCTTTGGCGCCCCACCTTTCGGGTGCTTATTGTTGGGCGCGGTTCCGCCCGCGGCCCATTTTCGGCACACGGAGGCCCCTCGTAAAGTCTCGCCCCATTCCGAGTCCGCCGGGCGAACTTCGCCAGCCCCACCCCCGAAGGCTGTGGGCCACCAGTTTTTTGGGCATTTTACCGCACGGAGGCTTTGACGCCCCGACCTTCTGGCAATAATTTTTGGCCGCGGCTGTGGTCGCAGCCTATTTTTGGCATACGGAGACCCCTCGCAAAGTTTCGTCCCATTCTGAGTCCGGCGGACGAACTTCGCCAGCCCCACCCCCCAGGGCTATAGCCCACCCGTTTTTTGTGCATTTTACCGTAGGGGGGCTTTGGCGCCCCAACCTTCGGGCAATAATTCATACGGAGACCCCTCGCAAAGTTTCGTGCCATTCCGAGTCCGGCGGACGAACTTCGCCAGCCCCACCCCCCAGGGCTATAGCCCACCCGTTTTTTGGGCATTTTTCCGCAGAGGGGCTTTGGCGCCCCAACCTTCAGGCGCTTCTTTTTGGGCACAGCTGTACCCGCGGCCTATTTTTGGCACACAGAGGTCCCTCGCAATGTCTCACCCCATTCCGAGTACGGCGGACGAACTTCGCCAGCCCCACGCCCGAAAGCTATAGCCCACCCATTTTTTGGGCATTTTTCCGCAAGGGGGCTTTGGCGCTCCGACCTTCGGGCGCTTATTTTTGGGCGCGGCAGTAGCCGCGTCCTATTTATGGTAAATGAAGGCCCCTCACAAAGTCTCGCCCCATTCCGAGTCCGCCGGGCGAACTTCGCCAGCCCCACCCCCGAAGGCTGTAGGCCACCAGTTTTTTGGGTATTTTACCACAGGGGGGCTTTGGCGCCCCGACCTTCGGGCAATAATTTTTGGCCGCGGCTGTGCCCGCAGCCTATTTTTGGCATACGGAGACCGATCACAAAGTTTCATCCCATTCCGAGTCCGGCGGACGAACTTCCCCAGCCCCACCCCCAGGGCTATAGCCCACCTGTTTTTTGGGCATTTTACCGCAGGGGGGCTTTGGTGCCCCGACCTTCGGGCAATAATTTTTGGCCGCGGCTGTCCCCGCGGCCTATTTTTGGCATACGGAGACCGATCACAAAGTTTCGTCCCATTCCGAGTCCGGTGGACGAACTTCGCCAGCCCCACCCCCCAGGGCTATAGCCCACCCGTTTTTTGGGCATTTTACCGCAGGGGGGCTTTGGCGCCCCGACCTTCGGGTAATAATTTTTGGCCGCGGCTATGCTCGCTGCCTATTTTTGGCATACGGAGACCCCTCGCAAAGTTTCGTCCCATTCCGAGTCCGGCGGACGAACTTCGCCAGCCCCACCCCCCAGGGCTATAGCCCACCCATTTTTTGGGCATTTTTCCACAGGGGGGCTTTGGCGCCCCGACCTTCAGGCGCTTCTTTTTGGGTGCGGCTGTACCCGCGGCCTATTTTTGGCACACAGAGGACACTCGCAAAGTCTCGCCCCATTCCGAGTAGGGCGGACGAACTTCGACAGCCCCACCTCCGAAGGCTATAGCCCACCCGTTTTTTGGGCATTTTTCCACAGGGGGGCTTTGGCGCCCCGACATTCGGGGGCTTATTTTTGGGCGCGGCTGTGCCCGCGGCCTATTTTTGGCACATGGAGGACCACGCAAAGTCTCGCCCCATTCCTAGTCCGGCGGACGAACTTCGCCACCCCTACCCCCATGGCTATAGCCCACCTGTTTTTTGGGCATTTTTCTGCAAAGGGGGCTTTGGCGCCCCGGCCTTCGGGCACTAATTTTTGGGCATGGCCTTGCCCGTGGCCTATTTTTGGCAAACGGAGGCCCCTCGTAAAGTCTCGCCCCTTTCCGAGTCAGGCGGACGTGCTTCGCCACCCCACTCCCAAGCCTATAGCCCACCCATTTTTTGGGCATTTTTCCGCAGGGGGGGCTTTGGTGCCCCGACCTTTAGGCGCTTATTTTTGGGTGCGGCCATGCCCGCGGCCTATTTTTAGCACAAAGAGGCCCCTCGCAAAGTCTCGACCCTTTCCGAGTCCGGCGGAAGAACTTCGCCATCCCCACCCCCACCCCCACCCCCAAGGCTATAGACCTCCCGTTTTTTGGGCATTTTTCCGCAGGGGGGGCTTTGAAGCTCCCACCTTTCGGCGCGGCTGTGGCCACGGCATATTTTTGGCACACGGAGGCCCCTCGCAAAGTCTCACCCCATTCCGAGTCCGGCGGACGAACTTCACCAGCCCCACCCCCCAAGGCTATAGCCCACCCGTTTTTTGGGCATTTTTCCGCAGAGGGGCATTGGCGCCCCGACCTTCGGGGGCTTAGTTTTTGGCGCGGCTGTGCCCGTCGCCTATTTTTTGCACACAGATGACCCTCACAAAGTCTCGCCCCATTCCGAGTCCGGCGGACGAACTTCGCCACCCCACCCCCAAGGCTATAATAGCCCACCCCTTTTTTGGGCATTTTTCCGCAGGGGGGCTTTGGCGACCCGACCTTCGGGCACTTATTTTTGGGGGTGACTGCACCCACGGCCTTGTTTTTGGTACACGGAGGCCCCTCGCAAAGTCTCGCCCCATTCCGAGTCCGGCGGACGAACTTCGTCACCCCCACCCGCAAGGCTATAGCCCACCCATTTTTTGGGCATTTTTCCGCAGGGGGGGCTTTGGCGCCCCGACCTTCGGGTGCTATTTTTGGGCGTGGCCACGCCCGCGGCCTATTTGTGGCAAACGGAGGCCCCTCGCAAAGTCTCGCCCCTTTCCGAGTCCGGCGGACGAACTTCGCCACCCGACCCCCCAAGGCTATAGCCCACCCGTTTTTTGGGCATTTTTCCACAGGGGGGGCTTTTGCGCCCCCACCTTTCAGCGCGGCTGCGCCCACAGCCTATTTTTAGTACAGGGAAGCCCCTCGTAAAGTCTCACCCCATTCCGAGTCCGGCGGACGAACTTCGCCAGCCCCAGCCCCCAAGGCTATAGCCCACCCGTTTTTTGGGTATTTTTCCGCAGGGGGGCTTTGGCGCCCCGACCTTAGGGCGATTATTTTTTGGCACGACCGTACCCCAGGACTATTTTTGGTACACGGAGGCCCCTCGCAAAGTCTCACCCCATTCCGAGTCCGGCGGACGAACTTCGCCAGCCCCACCCTCCAAGGCTATAGCCCACCCGTTTTTTGGGTATTTTTCCGCAGGGGGGCTTTGGCGCCCCGACCTTAGGGCGATTATTTTTTGGCACGACCGTACCCCAGGACTATTTTTGGTACACGGAGGCCCCTCGCAAAGTCTCACCCCATTCCGAGTCCGGCGGACGAACTTCGCCAGCCCCACCCTCCAAGGCTATAGCCCACCCGTTTTTTGGGCATTTTTCCTCAAGGGAGCTTTGGCGCCCCGACCTTTGGGCGCGGCTGTGGCCGCGGCCTGTTTTTGGTACACGGAGGCCCCTCGCAAAGTCTCACCCCATTCCGAGTCCGGCGGACGAACTTCGCCAGTCCCACCGCCCAAGGCTATAGCCCACCCGTTTTTTGGGCATTTTTCCATAGGGGGGCCTTGGTTCCCCGACCTTCGGGCGCTTATTTTTGGGCGCGGCCGTGCCTCCGGCCTATTTTTGGCACATGGAGCCCCTCGCAAAGTCTCACCCCATTCCGAGTCCGGCGGAAGAACTTCGCCAGCTCCACCCCCCAAGGCTATAGCCCACCCGTTTTTTGGGCATTTTTCCGTAGAGGGGCTTTGGTTCCCCGACCTTCGGGGGGTTATTTTTGGGTATGGCCTTGCCCGCGGCATATTTTTAGCACACGGATGCCCCTCGCAAAGTCTCGACCCTTTCCGAGTCCGGCGGACGAACTTCGCCACCCCCTCCCCCAAGGATATAGCCCACCCATTTTTTGGGCATTTTTCCGCAGGGGGCTTCGGTGCCCAAACCTTCGGGCGCTTAGTTTTGGGCGTGGCTGTGCCCGCGGCCTATTTATGGCACACGGATGCCCCTCACAAAGTCTCGCCCCATTCCGATTCCGGCGGACGAACTTCGCCAGCCCCACCCCCCAAGGCTATAGCCCACCCGTTTTTTGGGCATTTTTCCGTAGGGGGGCTTTGGCGCCCCGACCTTCGGGCACTTATTTTTGGGCGCGGCTGTGCCCGCGGCCTATTTTTGGCACACGAATACCCCTCGCAATGTCTCACCCCATTCCGAGTCCGGCGGACGAACTTCGCCATCCCCAGCCCCCAAGGCTATAGCCCACCCGTTTTTTGGGCATTTTTCCATGGGGGGGCTTTGGTTCCCCGACCTTCAGGCGCTTAATTTTGGGTGCGGCCGTGCCCGTGGCCTATTTTTGGTACACGGAGCCCCTCACAAAGTCTCGCGCCATTCCAAGTCCGGAGGACAAAATTCGCCAGCCCCACCCCCCAAGGCTATAGCCCACCCGTTTTTTGGGCATTTTTCCGCAGGGGGGCTTTGGCGCCCCGACCTTCGGGCGCTTATTTTGGGGCGCGGCTGTGTCCGCGGCCTTTTTTTGTTACACGGCGGTCCCTCACAAAGTCTCGCCCCATTCCGAGTCCGGAGGACGAACTTCGCCCCCCCATCCCCCAAGGCTGCAGCCCACCCGTTTTTTGGGCATTTTTCTGCAGGGAGGCTTTGGCGCCCTAACCTTCGGGCACTTATTTTTGGGCGCGGCTCTGCCGGTGGGCTATTTTTGGCTCACGGGGGCCCCTCACAAAGTCTCCGCCCATTCCGAGTCCAGTGGACGAACATCGCCAGCCCCACCCCCCAAGGCTATAGCCCACCAGTTTTTTGGACATTTTTCCGCAGGGGGGCTTTGGCGCCCCGTCCTTCGGGCACTTATTTTAGGGCGCGGCTGTGCCCGTGGCCTATTTTTGGCACAAGGAAGCCCCTCATAAAGTCTCGCCCCATTCCGAGTCCGGCGGACGAACTTCGCCAGCCCCACCCCCCAAGGCTATAGCCCACCCGTTTTTTGGGCATTATTCCGCAGGGGGGCTTTGGCGCCCCGTCCTTCGGGCGCTTATTTTAGGGCGCGGCTGTCCCGGTGGGCTATTTTTGGCTCACTGGGGCCCCTCGCAAAGTCTCGGCCCATTCCAAGTCCGGCGGACGAACTTCGCCAGCCCCACTCCCCAAGGCTATAGCCAACCCGTTTTTTGGGCATTATTCCGCAGGGGGGCTTTGGCGCCCCATCCTTCGGGCGCTTATTTTAGATCGCGGCTGTCCCGGTGGGCTATTTTTGGCTGACGGGGGCCCCTCGCAAAGTCTCGGCCCATTCCGAGTCAGGCGGACGAACTTCGCCAGCCCCAACCCCCAAGGTTATAGCCCACCCATTTTTTGGGCATTTTTCCGCTGGGGGTTTTGGCGCCCCGACCTTCGGGCACTTATTTTTGGGCGCGGCGGATGAACTTCCCCCTCCCCCCCATCCCCCAAGGCTGAAGCCCACCCGTTTTTTGGACATTTTTCCGCAGAGGGGTTTTGGCGCCCCAACCTTCGGGCGCTTTTTTTTGGGCGCGGCTGTGTTGGTGGGCTATTTTTGGTACACGGAGGCCCATCGCAAAGTCTTGCCCCATTCCGAGTCCGGCGGACGAACATTGCCAGCCCCACCCCCCAAGGCTATAGCCCACCAGTTTTTTGGGCATTTTTCCGCAGGGGGGCATTGGCGCCCTGTCCTTCGGGCACTTATTTTCGGGCGCGGCTGTGCCCGCGGCATATTTTTGGCACACGGAAGCCCCTCGTAAAGTCTTGCCCCATTCCGAGTCCGGCGGACGAACTTCGCCTGCCCCAGCCCCCAAGGCTATAGCCCACCCGTTTTTTGGGCATTTTTCCACAGGGGGGCTTTCCCGCCCCGACATTCGGGCGCTTATTTTTGGGCGCGGTTGTGCCCGCGGCCTATTTTTGGCACGCGAAGACCCCTCGCCCCATTCCGAGTCCGGCAGACGAACTTCGCCAGCCCCACCGCCCACGGCTATAGCCCACCCGTTTTTTGGGGATTTTTCCATAGGGGGGCCTTGCTTCCCCGACCTTCGGGCGCTTATTTTTGGGCACGGCCGTGCCTGCGGCCTATTTTTGGCACACGGAGCCCCTCGAAAAGTCTCGCCCCATTCCGAGTCCGGGGGAAGAACTTCGCCAGCCCCACCCCCCAAGGCTATAGCCCACCCGTTTTTTGGGCATTTTTCCGTAGGGGGGCTTTGGCGCCCCGACCTTCGGGCACTTATTTTTGGGCGCGGCTGTGCCCGCGGCCTATTTTTGGCACACGAAGACCCCTCGCAACGTCTCGTCCCATTCCGAGTCCGGCGGACGAACTTCGCCAGCCCCAGCCCCCAAGGCTATAGCCCACCCGTTTATTGGGCATTTTTCCGCAGGGGGGCTTTGGCGCCCGAACCTTTGGGTGCCTACTTTTGGACGCAGCTGTGGCCGCAGCCTATTTATTGCACACGGAGGCCCCTCGCAATGTCTCTCCCCATTCCGAGTCCGGTGGACGAACTTCGCCATCCCCACCCCCCAAGGCTATAGCCCACCCGTTTTTGGTCATTTTTCCGCAAGGGGGCTTTGGCGCCCAGACCTTCGGGCGCTTATTGTTGGACTAGGCTGTGCCCATGGCCTATTTTTGGCACACGGACGCCTCTCGCAAAGTCTCGCCCCATTCCGAGTCCGGCGGACGAACTTCGCTAGCCCCTCCCCCAAGGCTATAGCTCTCCCGTTTTTTGGGCTTTTTTCTGCAGCGGGGCTTTCGCGCCCAGACCTTTGGGCGATTATTTTTGGGCGCGGCTTTGCCCGCGGCCTATTTTTAGCACACAGAGGCCCCTCGCAAAGTCTCGCCCCATTCCGAGTCCGGCGGACGAACTTCGCCAGCCCCACCCCCCAAGGCTATAGCCCACCCATTTTTTGGGCATTTTTCCGCAGTGGGGCTTTGCAGCTCCGACCTTCGGGCACTTATTTTTTGGGCGCGCCTGCGCCCACGGCCTATGTTTGGCACACGGAGGCCCCTCGCAAAGTCTCGCCCCATTCCAAGTCCGGCGGACAAACTTGGCCAGCCCCTCCCCCCAAGGCTATAGCCCACCCGTTTTTTGGGCATTTTTCCGTAGGGGGGGTTTGCGTCCCAACCTTCGGGAGCTTATTTTTGGGCGTGGCTGTGTCCGCGGCCTATTTTTGGCACAGGGAGGCCCCTCGCAAAGTCTCACCCCACTCCGAGTCCGGCGGCCGAACTTCGCCGTCCCCACCCCCCAAGGCTATAGCCCACCCTTTTTTTGGGCATTTTTCCGCAGGGGGAGCTTTGGCGCCCCGTCGGTCGGGTGCTTATTTTTGGGTCCGCCTGTGGCCGAGGTCTATTTTTCGTACCTAGAAACCCCTCTCAAAGTCTCACCCCATTCCGAATCCGGTGGACGAACTTCGCCAGCCCCACCCCCCAAGGCTATAGCCCACCCGTTTTTGGGCATTTTTCCGCAAGGGGGCTTTGGCGCCCCAACCTTCGGGTGCTTATTTTTGGACAAGGCTGCACACGCGGCCTATTTTTGGCACACGGAGGCCCCTCGGAACGTCTCACCCCACTCCGAGTCTTGTGGACGAACTTCGCCAGCCCCACCCCCCGAGGCTATAGCCCACCCGTTTTTTGGCCATTTTTCCGCAGGGGGGCATTAGTGCCCCGACCTTCGGCGGAATAGTTTTGAGCGCGGGTGTGCCCGCAGACTATTTTTGGCACACGGAGGCCCCTCGCAAAGTTTCGCCCCATTCCGCGTCCGGCGGACGAACTTCGCCAACCCTTACCCCCAAGGCAATGGCCCACCCATTTTTTGGGCATTTTTCCGCAGGGGGGTTTGGCGCCCTGACCTTCGGGCACTTATTTTTTGGCGCGGCTGTACCCATAGCCTATTTTTGCCACACGGAGGGCCCCCGCAAAGTCTCACCCCATTCTGAGTCCGGCAGACGAACTTCGCCAGCCCCAGCCCTGTCTCTTATACACATCTGCACGCGAAGACCCCTCGCCCCATTCCGAGTCCGGCGGACGAACTTCGCCAGCCCCTCCCCCCTAGGCTATAGCCCACCCGTTTTTTGGGCATTTTTCCACCGCGGGGGTTTGGTACCCCGACCTTCGGGTGCTTCTTTTTTAACACGGCTGTACCCGCGGCCTATTTTTGGCACGCGGAGGCCCCTCGCAAAGTTTCGCCCCATTCCGCGTCCGGCGGACGAACTTCGCCAGCCCCTCCCCCCTAGGCTATAGCCCACCCGTTTTTTGGGCATTTTTCCACCGCGGGGGTTTGGTACCCCGACCTTCGGGTGCTTCTTTTTTAACACGGCTGTACCCGCGGCCTATTTTTGGCACGCGGAGGCCCCTCGCAAAGTTTCGCCCCATTCCGCGTCCGGCGGACGAACTTCGCCAGCCCCTCCCCCCTAGGCTATAGCCCACCCGTTTTTTGGGCATTTTTCCACCGCGGGGGTTTGGTACCCCGACCTTCGGGTGCTTCTTTTTTAACACGGCTGTACCCGCGGCCTATTTTTGGCACGCGGAGGCCCCTCGCAAAGTTTCGCCCCATTCCGCGTCCGGCGGACGAACTTCGCCAGCCCCTCCCCCCTAGGCTATAGCCCACCCGTTTTTTGGGCATTTTTCCACCGCGGGGGTTTGGTACCCCGACCTTCGGGTGCTTCTTTTTTAACACGGCTGTACCCGCGGCCTATTTTTGGCACGCGGAGGCCCCTCGCAAAGTTTCGCCCCATTCCGCGTCCGGCGGACGAACTTCGCCAGCCCCTCCCCCCTAGGCTATAGCCCACCCGTTTTTTGGGCATTTTTCCACCGCGGGGGTTTGGTACCCCGACCTTCGGGTGCTTCTTTTTTAACACGGCTGTACCCGCGGCCTATTTTTGGCACGCGGAGGCCCCTCGCAAAGTTTCGCCCCATTCCGCGTCCGGCGGACGAACTTCGCCAGCCCCAGCCCCCAAGGCTATAGCCCACCCATTTTTTGGGCATTTTTCCACAGCGGGGGTTTGGTACCCCGACCTTCGGGTGCTTATTTTTTAACACGGCTGTACCCGCGGCCTATTTTTGGCACACGGAGGCCCCTCGCAAAGTCTCACCCCATTCCGAGTCCGGCGGACAAAGTTCGCCAGCCCCACCACCCAAGGCTATAGCCCACCCGTTTTTTGGGAATTTTTCCGCAGGGGGGTTTGGCACCCAAACCTTCGGGCGCTTATTTTTGGGCACGGCTGTGCCCGCGGCCTATTTTTGGTACACGTAGGCCCCTCGCAAAGTCTTGCCCCATTCCAAGTCCGGTGAACGAACTTCGCCAGCCCCACCCCCCATGGCTAAAGCCCACCCGTTTTTTGGGCATTTTTCCTCAGGGGGGCTTTGGGGCCCCGACCTTCGGGGGGTTATTTTTGGGTGAGGCTGTGCCCACGGCCTTCTTTTGGCACACGGAGGACCCTTGCAAAGTCTCGCCCCATTCCGAATCCGGCGGACGAAATTCACCAGCCTCTCCCCCCAAGGCTATAGCCCACCCGTTTTTTGGGCATTTTTCCACAAGGGGGCTTTGGCGCCCCGTCCTTTAGGCGCTTATTATTGGGTGTGGCTATGCCCGTGGCCTATTTTTGGCACATGGAGGCCCCTCGCAAAGTCTGGCCCCCTTCCGAGTCCGGCGGACAAACATCGTCCGCCCCACCCCCCAAGGCTATAGCCCACCCGTTTTTTGGGCATTTTTCCGCAGCGGGGCTTTGGTACCCCGACCTTTGGCCGGTTATTTTTGGGCACGGCTGTACCCGCGGCCTATTTATGTCACACAGAGGCCCCTCGCAAAGCCTCACCCCATTCCGAGTACGGAGGACGAACTTCGCCAGCCGCTCCCCCCTAGGCTATAGCCCACCCATTTTTTGGGCATTTTTCCGCAGGGGGGCTTTGGCGCACTGACCTTTGGGCACTTATTTTTGGGCGCGGCTGTGCCCGTGGCCTATTTTTGGCACAAGGAGAGCCCTCACAAAGCCTCGCCCCATTCCCAGTCCGGCGGACGAAATTCGCCAGCCCCTCCCCCCTAGGCTATATCCCACCCGTTTTTTGGGCATTTTTCCGCAGGGGGATTTGGTGCACCGAGCTTCGGGTGCTTATTTTTGGGCGCCGCGGTACCCACGGCCTATGTTTGGCACACGGAGGCCCCTCGCAAAGTCTGACCCCATTCTGAGTCCGGCGGACGAAATTCGCCAGCCTGTCCCCCCAAGGCTATAGCCAACCCGTTTTTAGGCATTTTTTCGCAGCGGGGCTTTGGTGCCCCGACCTTCGGGCGCTTATTTTTTGGCTCGGCTGTACCCACGGCCTATTTTTGGCACACGGAGGCCCCTCGCAAAGTCTCGCCCCATTCCGAGTCCTGCGGACAAACTTCGCCAGCCCAACCTCCCAAGACTATAGCCCACCCGTTTTTTGGGCATTTCTCCGCAGGGGGACTTTGACACCCCAACCTTTGGGAGCTTATTTTTGGGCACGGCTGTACCCGCGCCCTATTTATGGTACACGGTTGCCCCTCGCAAAGCCTCGCCCCATTCCGAGTCCGGTGGACGAACTTCGCCAGCCCCACTCCCCAAGGCTATAGCCCACCCGTTTTTTGGGCATTTTTCCGCAGGGGGGCTTTCGCGCCCCGACCTTCAGGCACTTATTTTTGAGCGCGGATGTGCCCGCGGCCTATTTTAGGCACACGGAGGCCCCTCGCAAAGTCTCGCTTGATTCCGAGTCCGGCGGACGAACTTCGCCAGCACCACCCCCCAAGGCTATAGCCCAGCCGTTTTTTGGGCATTTTTCCGCAGGGGGGCTTTCGCGCCCCGACCTTCGGGCACTTATTTTTGAGCGCGGATGTGCCCGCGGCCTATTTTAGGCACACGGAGGCCCCTCGCCAAGTCTCGCTCGATTCCGAGTCCGGCGGACGAACTTCGCCAGCACCACCCCCCAAGGCTATAGCCCACCCGTTTTTTGGGCATTTTTCCGCAGAGGCGCTTTGGCGCCCCAACCTTCGGGTGCGGCTGTGCCCGCGGTCAATTTTTGGCACACGGAGGCCCCTCGCACAGTCTCGCCCCATTTCGTGTCCGGCGGACGAACTTCGCCAGCCCCACCCCCAAAGGCTGTAGTCCACCCGTTTTTTTGGCATTTTTCTGCAGGGGGGCTTTCGTATCCCGGCCTTCGGGCGCTTATTTTTGGCCACGACTGTGTCCACGGCCTATTTTTGGCACACGGAAGCCCATCGCAAAGTCTCGTCCCATTCCGAGTCCGGCAGACGAACTTCGCCCGCCCCACCCCCCAAGCCTAATGCCCAGCCGTTGTTTGATCATTTTCCGCAGGGGGGCTTTGGTGCCCCGACCTTTGGGCGCTTAGTTTTGGGCGTAACCGTGCCCGCGGTCTATTTTTGGTACACGGAGGCCCCTCGCAAAGTGTCACCCCATTCCGAGTCCGGCAGACGAACTTCGCCCGCCCCACCCCCCAAGCCTAACGCCCACCCGTTTTTTGGGCATTTTTCCGCAGGCGGGCTTTGGCGTCCCGACCTTCGGGCATTTATTTTTGTACGCGGCTTTGTCCGTGGCCTATTTTTGGCCCACGGAGGCCGCTCAATAAGTCTCGCCCCATTCCGAGTCCGGCGGACGAACTTCGCTAGCCCCACCCCCCAAGGCTATAGCCCACCCGTTTTTTGGGCATTTTTCCTCAGGGGTACTTTGGCGCCCTGATCTTCGGGCGCTTACTTTTGGACACGGCTGTGCCCGCGGCCTATTTTTGGCACACGGAGGGCCCTCGGAAAGTCTCGCCCCATTCTGAGTCCGGCGGACGAACTAAGCTAGCCCCACCTCCCAAGGCTATAGCCCAACCGTTTTTTGGAAATTTTTCTGCAGGGGGGCTTTGGCGCCCCGACCTTCGGGCGCTTATTTTTGGGCGCGGCTGTGTCCGCGGCCTATTTTTCGCACATGAAGGCCCATCGCAAAGTCTCACCCCATTCCGAGTCCGGCGGACGAACTTCGCCAGCCCCACCCCCCAAGGCTATAGCCCAACCGTTTTTTGGAAATTTTTCTGCGGGGGCCTTTGGCGCCCCGACCTTCGGATCATTATTTTTGGGCGCGGCTGTGCTTGCGGCCTATTTTTGGCACACAGAGGCCCCTCACGAAGGCTCGCCCCATTCCGAGTCCGGCGGACGAACTTCGCCAGCCCCACCCCCAAGGCTAGAGCCCACCGTTTTTTGGGCATTTTTCCACAGGTGGACTTTGGCGCCCCGACCTTCGGGGGCTTATTTTTGGGCGCGGCTGTGCCCGTGGCCTATTTTTGGCACACGGAGGACCCTCACAAAGTCTCGCCCCATTTCAAGTCCGGCGGACGAACTTCGCCAGCCCCAGCCCC
>MKYO02026517.1:41708-67361 GCA_002013955.2 Citrus medica | reverse complement strand
GGCGCTTATTTTTGAGCGCGGATGTGCCCGCGGCCTATTTTAGGCACACGGAGGCCCCTCGCAAAGTCTCGCTCGATTCCGAGTCCGGCGGACGAACTTCGCCAGCGCCACCCCCCAAGGCTATAGCCCAGCCGTTTTTAGGGCATTTTGGCAGAGGGGGATTTGGCGCCCCGACCGTCGGGCGCTTATTTTTGGGCGTGGCTGCGGCTGCAGCCTATTTTTGGCACACGGAGGCCCCTCGTAATGTCTCACCCCATTCCGAGTCCGGTGGACGAACATCGCCAGCGCCGCACCCCAAGGCTATACCCAGCTGTTTTTTGGGCATTTTTCCGCAGGGGGGCTTTCGCGCCCCGACCTTCGGGCACTTATTTTTGAGCGCGGATGTGTCCGCGGCCTATTTTTGGCACACGGAGGCCCCTCGCAAAGTCTCGCTCGATTCCGAGTCCGGCGGATGAACTTCGGCAGTGCCACCCCCCAAGGCTATAGCCCAGCCATTTTTTGGGCAATTTGGCGCAGGGGGCTTTGGCGCCCCGACCATCGGGCGCTTATTTTTGGTACACGGAGGGCCCTCACAAAGTCTCGCCCCATTCCAAGTCCGGCGGACGTACATCGCCAGCGCCACCCCCCAAGGCTATAGCCCAGCCGTTTTTTGGGCATTTTTCCGCATGGGGGTTTCGCGCCCCGACCTTCGGGCACTTATTTTTGAGCGTGGATGTGCCCGCGGCCTATTTTTGGCACAGATGTGTATAAGAGACAGGGCTATAGCCCACTCATTTTTTGGGCATTTTTCCGCATGGGAGCTTTCGCGCCCCGACCTTCGGGCACTTATTTTTGAGCGTGGATGTGCCCGCGGCCTATTTTTGGCACAGATGTGTATAAGAGACAGGGCTATAGCCTTGGGGGGTGGCGCTGGCGAAGTTCGTCCGCCGGTCTCGGAATGGGGCGAGACTTTGTGAGGGCCCTCCGTGTACCAAAAATAAGCGCCCGATGGTCGGGGCGCCAATGCCCCCTGCGCCAAATTGCCCAAAAAATGGCTGGGCTATAGCCTTAGGGGGTGGCACAGATGTGTATAAGAGACAGGGCTATAGCCTTGGGGGGTGGCGCTGGCGAAGTTCGTCCGCCGGTCTCGGAATGGGGCGAGACTTTGTGAGGGCCCTCCGTGTACCAAAAATAAGCGCCCGATGGTCGGGGCGCCAATGCCCCCTGCGCCAAATTGCCCAAAAAATGGCTGGGCTATAGCCTTAGGGGGTGGCACAGATGTGTATAAGAGACAGGGCTATAGCCTTGGGGGGTGGCGCTGGCGAAGTTCGTCCGCCGGTCTCGGAATGGGGCGAGACTTTGTGAGGGCCCTCCGTGTACCAAAAATAAGCGCCCGATGGTCGGGGCGCCAATGCCCCCTGCGCCAAATTGCCCAAAAAATGGCTGGGCTATAGCCTTAGGGGGTGGCACAGATGTGTATAAGAGACAGGGCTATAGCCCACTCATTTTTTGGGCATTTTTCCGCAGGGGGGCTTTGGCGCCCTGACCTTCGGGTGCTTATTTTTGGGCGTAGCTGTCCCCGCGGCCTATTTTTGGTGCATGGAGGACCGTCGCAAAGTCTCTCCCCATTCCGAGACCGGCGGACGAACTTCGACAGCGCTACCCCCCAAGGCTATAGCCCAGCCGTTTTTTGGGCATTTTGGCGCAGGGGACTTTGGCGCCCCGACCGTCGGGCGCTTTTTTTTGGGCGCGGCTGCGGACGTAGCCTATTTTTCGTACACCGAGGCCCCTCGCAAAGTCTCGCCCCATTCCGAGTCCGGCGGATGAACATCGCCAGCGCCACCCCCCAAGGCTATAGCCCAGCCGTTATTTGGACATTTTTCCGCAGGGGGGCTTTCGCGCCCCGACCTTCGGGTGCTTATTTTTTAGCACGGATGTGCCCGCGGCCTATTTCAGGCATACAGAGGCGCCTCGCAAAGTCTCGCTCGATTCCGAGTCCGGCGGACGAACTTCGCCAGCGCCACCCCCCAAGGCTATAGACCAGCCGTTTTTTGGGCATTTTGGCGCAGGGGGCTTTGGCGCCCCGACCGTCGGGGGCTTATTTTTGGGTGCGGATGTGCCCGCGGCCTATTTTTGGCACACGGAGGCCCTCGCAAAGTCTCGCCCCATTCCGAGTCCGACGGACGAACTTCGCCAGCCCCGCCCCCCAAGGCTATAGCCCACTCATTTTTTGGGCATTTTTCCGCAGGGGGGCTTTGGCGCCCTGAACTTCGGGTTCTTATTTTTGGGCGCAGCTGTGCCAGCGGCCTATTTTTGGCGCTTGGAGGACCGTCGCAAAGTCTCTCCCCGTTCTGAGACCGGCGGACGAACTTCGCCAGCCCCGCCCCCGAAGGCTATAGCCCACCCGTTTTTTGGGAAATCTTCCGCAGGGAGGCTTTGGCGCCCCGACCTTCGGGTGCTTATTTTTGGGCGCGGATGTGCCCGCGGCCTATTTTAGGGACACGGAGGCCCCTCACAAAGTATCACTCGATTCCGAGTCCGGCGGACGAACTTCGCCAGTGCCACCCCCCAAGGCTAAAGCCCAGCCGTTTTTTGGGCATTTTGGCGCAAGGGGCTTTGGCGCCCCGACCATCGGGCGCTTATTTTTGGGCGCGGCTGCGGCCGCAGCCTATTTTTGGCACACGGAGGCCCCTCACAAAGTCGCGCCCCATTCCGAGTCCGGAGGTCGAACATCGCCAGCGCCACCCCCCAGGGCTATAGCCCAGCCGTTTTTTGGACATTTTTCCGCAGGGGGGTTTTTGCGCCCCGACCTTCGGGCTCCTATTTTTGAGCGCGGATGTGCCAGCGGCCTATTTTAGGCACACGGAGGCCCCTCGCAAAGTCTCGCTCGATTCCGAGTCCGGCGGACGAACTTCGCCAGCGCCACCCCCCAAGGCTATAGCCCAGCCGTTTTTTGGGCATTTTGGCGCAGGGGGCTTTGGTGCCCCAACCTTCGGGCGCTTATTTTTGGGCGCGGATGTGCCCGCGGTTTATTTTTGGCACACGGAGGCCCTCGCAAACTCTCGCCCCATTCCGAGTCCGGCGGACGAACTTCGCCAGCCCCTCCCCCCAAGGCTATAGCCCACTCATTTTTTGGGCATTTTTCCGCAGGGGGGCTTTGGCGCCCTGACCTTCGGGTGCTTATTTTTGGGCGTAGCTGTGCCCGCGGCCTTTTTTTGGCGCATGGAGGACCGCCGCAAAGTCTCTCCCCATTCCGAGACCGTCGGACGAACTTCGACAGCGCTACCCCCCAAGGCTATAGCCCAGCCGTTTTTTGGGTATTTTGGCGCAGGGGGCTTTGGCGCCCCAACCGTCGGGCGCTTATTTTTGGGCGCGGATGTGCCCGCGGCCTATTTCAGGCATACAGAGGCGCCTTGCAAAGTCTCGCTCGATTCCGAGTCCGGCGGACGAACTTCGCCAGCGCCACCCCCCAAGGCTATAGACCAGCCGCTTTTTGGGCATTTTGGCGTAGGGGGCTTTGGCGCCCCAACCGTCGGGCGCTTATTTTTTAGCGCGGATGTGCCCGCGGCCTATTTCAGGCATACAGAGGCGCCTTGCAAAGTCTCGCTCGATTCCGAGTCCGGCGGACGAACTTCGCCAGCGCCACCCCCCAAGGCTATAGACCAGCCGTTTTTTGGGCATTTTGGCGCAGGGGGCTTTGGCGCCCCGACCGTCGGGGGCTTATTTTTGGGTGCGGATGTGCCCGCGGCCTATTTTTGGCACACGGAGGCCCTCGCAAAGTCTCGCCCCATTCCGAGTCCGACGGACGAACTTCGCCAGCCCCGCCCCCCAAGGCTATAGCCCACTCATTTTTTGGGCATTTTTCCGCAGGGGGGCTTTGGTGCCCTGAACTTCGGGTTCTTATTTTTGGGCGCAGCTGTGCCAGCGGCCTATTTTTGGCGCTTGGAGGACCGTCGCAAAGTCTCTCCCCATTCTGAGACCGGCGGACGAACTTCGCCAGCCCCGCCCCCGAAGGCTGTAGCCCACCCGTTTTTTGGGAAATCTTCCGCAGGGAGGCTTTGGCGCCCCGACCTTCGGGTACTTATTTTTGGGCGCGGATGTGTCCGCGGCCTATTTTTGGCACACGGAGGCCCCTCGCAAAGTCTCACCCCATTCCGAGTCCGACGGACGAACTTCGCCAGCCCCACCCCCCAAGGCTATAGCCCACCCGTTTTTTGGGCATTTTTCCGCTGCCCCATTCGGAGCCCGGCGGACGAACTTTGCCTGCCCCACCCCCCAAGGCTATAGCCCACCCGTTTTTTGGGCATTTTTCCGCAGGGGGACCTTGGCGTCCCTACCTTCAGGCGCTTATTTTTCGGCGCGGCTGCGCCCACGGCCTATTTTTGGCCCACGGAGGCCCCTCGCAAAGTCTTACCCCATTCCGAGTCTAGCGGACGAACTTCGCCAGCCCCAGCCCCCAAGGCTATAGCCCAGCCGTTTTTTGGGCATTTTTCCGCCGGGGGGCTTCGCGCCCTGACCTTCTGGCGATTATTTTTGGGCGCGGCTGTGGCCGCAGCCTATTTTTGGCACACGGAGGCCCCTCGTAAAGTCTCACCCCATTCTGAGTCCGGCGGACAAACTTCACCGGCCCCACCCTCCAAGGCTATAGCCCACCCTTTTTTTGGGCATTTTTCTGCAGGGGGGCTTTGGCGCCCCGACCTTCGAGCACTTATTTTTGGGCACGATACTGCCCGCGGCCTATTTTTGGCACAAGGACACCCCTCTCATAGTCTCGCCCCATTCCGAGTCCGGCGGAGGAACTTCGCCAGCCCCACCCCCCAAGGCTATAGCCCACCCATTTTTTGGGCATTTTTCTGCAGGGGGGCTTTGGCGCCCCAACCTTCGGTCGATTATTTTTGGGTACAGCTCTGCCCACGGCATATATTTGGCACACGGAGGCCCGTCGCATAGTCTCGACCCATTCCGAGTCCGGCGGACGAACTTCGGCAGCGCCACTCCCAAGGCTATAGCCCACCCTTTTATTGGGCATTTTTCCGCAGGGGGGCTTTGGCGCCCCGACCTTCGGGCGCTTATTTTTTGACGCAGCTCTGTCCGTGGCCTATTTTTGGCGTACGAAGGCCCTTTGCAAAGTCTCGCCCCATTCCGAGTCCGGCGGACGAACTTCGCCAGCCCCACCCCCCAAGGCTATAGCTCAACAGTTTTTTGGGCTATTTTCCAGTGGGGTGCTTTGGTTCCCCGACCTTCGGGAGCTTATGTTTGGGTGCGGCTGTGCCCGCGGTCTATTTTTTGCACACGGAGGCCCCTCAACAAAGTCTCGCCCCATTATGAGTCCGGCTGACGAACTTCGCCAGCCCCTCCTCCCAAGGCTATAGCCCAACAGTTTTTTGGGCTATTTTCCGCAGGGGGACCTTTGCGCCCCGACCTTCAGGCACGTAGTTTTGGGTGCCGCTGTGCCCGCGGACTAATTTTGGCACACGGAGGCCCCTCGAAAAGTCTCGCCCCATTCCGTGTCCGGGGGATGAACTTCGCCAGCCCCCCCCCCCAAGGCTACAGCCCACCCTTTTTTTGGGCATTTTTCCGCGGGGGGGCTTTGGCGCCCCGATGTTCGGGCGCTTATTTTTTAGCGCAGCTGTGCCGGCAGCCTATTTTTGGCACACGGAGGCCCCTTGCAAAGTCTCACCCATTCTGAGTCCGGCGGACGAACTCCGCCCGCCCCACCTCCCAAGGCTATAGCCCACCCCTTTTGTGGGCATTTTTCCGTAGGGGGACTTTGGCGCCCCGACCTTCGGGCGCCTATTTTTTGGTGCGGCTGTGCCCGCGGCCTATTTTTGGCACACGGAGGCCCCTCGCAAAGTCTCGCCCCATTTCCGCAGGGGGGCTTTGGCGCCCCGACCTTCGGGCACTTATTTTTTAGTGCGGCTGTACCCGCGGCCTATTTTTGGCACACGGAGGCCCCTCGCAAAGTCTCACTTCATTATGAGTCTGGCGGACGAACCTCGCCAGCCCCACCACCCAAGGCTATAGCCCACCCGTTTTTTCGGCATTTTTCCGCAAGGGGGCTTTGGCGCCCCGACCTTCGGGCGCTTATTTTTTAGCGCGGCTGTGCCGGCGGCCTATTTTTAGCACATGGAGGGCCCTCGTAACGTCTCATCCCATTCCGAGTCTGGCGGACAAACTCCGCCCGCCCCACCCCCCACGGCTATAGCCCACCCGTTTTTTGGGCATTTTTCCGCAGGGGGGCTTTGGCGCCCCAACTTTCGGGCAATTATTTTTTGGTACGGCTCTGCCCGTGGCCTATTTTAGACAAATGGAGGCCCCTCGCAAAGTCTCGCCCCATTCCGAATCCGGCGGATGAACTTTGCCAGCCCCACCCCCCAAGGCTATAGCCCACCCGTTTTTTGGGCATTTTTCCGCAAGGGGGCTTAGGCGCCCTGACCTTCGGGCGCTTATTTTAGAGCAAGGCTGTGCCGATGGCCTATTTTTAGCACATGGAGGCCCCTTGCAAAGTCTCGCCCCATTCCGAGTCCGGCTGACGAACTTCGCCAGCCCCACGCCCCAAGGCTATAGCCCACCCGTTTTTTGGTCATTTTTCCACTGGGGAGCTTTGGCGCCCTAACCTTTGGGCACTTATTTTTGGGCGCGGCTGTGCCCGTGGCCTATGTTTGGCACACGGAGGCCCCTCGCAAAGTCTCGCCCCATTCCGAGTCCGGCTGACGAACTTCGCCAGCCCCACCCGCCAAAGCTATAGCCCAGCCATTTTTTGGGCATTTTTCCGCAAGGGGGCTTTGGCGCCACGACCTTCGGGCGCTTATTTTTTACCGCGGCTGTGCTGGCGGCATATTTTTTGTACACGGTGGCCCCTCGCAAAGTCACGCCCCATTCCAAGTCCAGCGGACGAACTTCGCCAGCCCCACCCCCCAAGGCTATAGCCCACCCATTGTTTGGGCATTTTTCCGTAGGGGGGCTTTGGCACCCCGACCTTCGGTTGCTCATTTTTGGCCGTGGCTGTGCCCGCGGCCTATTTTTTACAAACGGGGGACCCTCGCAAAGTCTCGCCCAATTCCGTATCCGGCGGACGAACTTCGCCACCCCCCCAAGGCTATAGCCCACCCGTTTTTTGGGCTTTTTTCCGCAGGGGGGCATTGGTGCCTCGACCTTTGGGCACTTATTTTTGGGCGCGTCTGTGCCCACGGCCTATTTTTGGCACACGGAGTCCCCTCGCAAAGTCTCGACCCATTCCGAGTCCAGCGGACGAACTTCGCAAGCCCCACCCCCCAAGGCTATAGCCCACCCATTTTTTGGGCATTTTTCCGCAGGGGAGCTTTGGCTCCACGACCTTCGTGCACTTATGTTTGGGCACGGCTGTCCCCGCGGCCTATTTTTGTCACATAGAGGCCCCTCGCAAAGTCTCGCCCCATTTTGAGTCCGGCGGACGAACTTTGCCAGCCCCACCCCCCAAGGCTATAGCCCACCCGTTTTGTGGGCATTTTTCCACAGGGGGGCTTTGGCGCCTCGACCTACGGGCGCAAATTTTTGGGCGCGGCTGTGCCCACGGCCTATTTTTGGCTCACGGAGGCCCCTCGCATGGTCTCGCCCCATTCCGAGTCCGGCGGACGAACTTTGCCAGCCCCACCCCCCAAGGCTATAGCCCACCCGTTTTGTGGGCATTTTTCCACAGGGGGGCTTTGGCGCCATGACCTTCGGGCGATTATGTTTGGGTGCGGCTGTGCGCGCGGCCTATTTTTAGTACGCGGAGACCCATCGCAAATTCTCGCCCCATTCCGAGTCCGGCGGACGAACTTCGCCAGCCCCATCCCCCAAGGCTATAGCCCACCCGTTTTTGGGCATTTTTCCACAGGGGGGCTTCGGCACATCGACCTTCGGGCACTAATTTTTGGGCGCGGCTGTGCCCATGGCTGATTTTTTGTACATGGAGGCCCCTTGCAAAGTCTCGCCCCATTCCGAGTCCGGCGGACGAACTTCGCCAGCCCCACCCCCCAAGGCTAAAGCCCACCCATTTTTTGGGCATTTTTCCGGAGGGGGGCTATGGCGCCCCGACCTTCGGATGATTATTTTTGGGCGCGGCTGTGCGCACGGCCTATTTTTGGCTCACGGAGGCCCCTCGCAAAGTCTCGACCCTTTCCGAGTCCGGCGGACGAACTTCGCCAGCCCCACCCCCACCCCCAAGGCTATAGCCCACCCGTTTTTTGGGCATTTTTCTGCACGGGGGCTTTGGCGCCCCCACCTTTCAGCGCGGCTGTGCCCACGGCCTATTTTTGGTACATGGAGGCCCCTCGCAAAGTCTCACCCCATTCCGAGTCCGGCGGACGAACTTTGCCAGCCCCAGTCCCCAAGGCTATAGCCCACCCATTTTTTGGGCATTTTTCCGCAGGGGGGCATTGGCGCCCGGACCTTCGGGGGCTTATTTTTGGGCGCGGCTGTGCCCGTGGTCTTTTTTTGGCAGACATAGGCCCCTGGCAAAGACTCGCCCCATTCTGAGTCCTGTGGACGAACTTCGCCAACTCCACCACCCAAGGATATAGCCCACCCGTTTTTTGGGCATTTTTCCGCAGGGGGGCTTTGGCGCCCCGACCTTCGGGTGCTTATTTTTGGGTGCGGCTGAATCCAAGGACTATTTTTGGAACACGTAGGCCCCTCGCAAAGTCTCGCCCCATTCCGAGTCCGGCGGATGAACATCGCCAGCGCCACCCCCCAAGGATATAGCCCACCCGTTTTTTGGGCATTTTTCCGCAGGGGGGCTTTGGCGCCCCGACCTTCGGGTGCTTATTATTGGGCGAGGCTGTGCCCGCGACCTCTTCATGGTACATGGAGGTGCCTCGCAAAGTCTCGCCCCATTCCGAGTCCGGCGGATGAACATCGCCAGCTCCACCCCCCAAGGATATAGCCCACCCGTTTTTTGGGCATTTTTCCGCAGGGGGGCTTTGGCACCCCGACCTTCGGGTGCTTATTTTTGGGCGCGGCTGAGTCCAAGGACTATTTTTGGCACACGTAGGCCCCTCGCAAAGTCTCGCCCCATTCCGAGTCCGGCGGACGAACTTCGCCAGCCCCAACCCCCAAGGCTATAGCCCACCCGTTTTTTGGGCATTTTTCTACACGTAGGCCCCTCGCAAAGTCTCGCCCCATTCCGAGTCCGGCGGACGAACTTCGCCAGCCCCAACCCCCAAGGCTATAGCCAACCCGTTTTTTGGGCATTTTTCTGCAGGGGGGCTTTGGCGTCCCAACCTTCGGGTGCTTATTATTGGGCGAGGCTGTGCCCGCGACCTCTTCATGGTACATGGAGGTGCCTCGCAAAGTCTCGCCCCATTCCGAGTCCGGCGGATGAACATCGCCAGCGCCACCCCCCAAGAATATAGCCCACCCGTTTTTTGGGGATTTTTCCGCAGGGGGGCTTTGGCGCCCCGACTTTCGGGTGCTTATTTTTGGGCGCGGCTGCGTCCAAGGCCTATTTTTGGCACACGTAGGCCCCTCGCAAAGTCTCGCCCCATTCCGAGTCCGGCAGACGAACTTCGCCAGCCCCAACCCCCAAGGCTATAGCCAACCCGTTTTTTGGGCATTTTTCTGCAGGGGGGATTTGGCGTCCCAACCTTCGGGTGCTTATTATTGGGCGAGGCTGTGTCCGCGACCTCTTCATGGTACACGGAGGCCCCTCGTAATGTCTCACCCCATTCCGAGTCCGGCGGACGAACTTCGCGAGCGCCACCCCCCAAGGCTATAGCCCTGCCGTTTTTTGGGCATTTTGGCGTAGAAGGCTTTGGCGCCCCAACCGTCCGGCGCTTATTTTTGGGCGCAGATGTCCCTGCGGCTTATTTTTGGCACACGGAGGCCCTCGCAAACTCTCGCCCCATTCCAAGTCTGGCGGACGAACTTCGCCAGCCCCATCACCCAAGGCTATAGCCCACTCATTTTTTGGGTATTTTTCCACAGGGGGGCTTTGCCGCCCTGACTTTCGGGTACTTATTTTTGGGCGTAGCTGTGCCCGCGGCCTATTTTTGGCACATGGAGGACCGTCGCAAAGTCTCCCCCCATTCCGAGAGCGGCGGACGAACTTCGCCAGCCCCGCCCCCCAAGGCTATAGCCCAGCCGTTTTTTGGACATTTTGGCGCAGGGGGCTTTGGCACCCCGACCGTCGGGCGCTTATTTTTGGGTGCAGCTGCGGCCGCAGCCTATTTTTGGCACACGGAGGCCCCTCGCAAAGTCTCGCCCCATTCCGAGTCCGGCGGACGAACATCGCCAGCGCGATCCCCCAAGGCTATAGCCCAGCCGTTTTTTGGACATTTTTCCGCAGGGGGGCTTTCGCGCTCCGACCTTCGGGCGCTTATTTTTGAGCGCGGATGTGCCCGCGGCCTATTTTAGGCACACGGAGGCCCCTCGCAAAGTCTCGCTCGATTCCGAGTCCGGCGGACGAACTTCGCCAGCGCCACCCCCCAAGTCTATAGCCCACGCGTTTTTAGGCTTTGTTCCGCAGGGGGGCTTTGACGCCCCAACCTTCGTGCACTTATGTTTGGGCACGGCTGTCCCCGCGGCCTATTTTTGTCACATAGAGGCCCCTCACAAAGTCTCACCCCATTCCGAGTCCGGCGGACGAACTTCGCCAGCGCCACCCCCCAAGTCTATAGCCCACGCGTTTTTAGGCTTTGTTCCGCAGGGGGGCTTTGGCGCCCCAACCTTCGGGCGCTTATTTTTGGGTGCGAGATGTGTATAAGAGACAGGCCCCACCCCCCAAGGCTATAGCCCAACCGTTTTTTGGTCATTTTTCCGGAGGGGGGCTTTGGCGCCCCAACCTTCGGGCGCTTATTTTTGGGTGCGAGATGTGTATAAGAGACAGGCCCCACCCCCCAAGGCTATAGCCCAACCGTTTTTTGGTCATTTTTCCGGAGGGGGGCTTTGGCGCCATGACCTTCGAGCGATTATGTTTAGGCGCGGCTGTGCCCGCGGCCTATTTTTGGTACACGGAGGCCCATCGCAAAGTTTCACCCCATTCCGAGTCCGTCGGACGAACTTCGCCAGCCCCACCCCCCAAGGCTATAGCCCAACCGTTTTTTGGTCATTTTTCCGGAGGGGGGCTTTGGCGCCATGACCTTCGGGCGATTATGTTTAGGCGCGGCAGTGCCCGCGGCCTAATTTTGGTACGTGGAGGCCCATCGCAAAGTCTCGTCCCATTCCGAGTCCGGCGGACGAACTTCACCCGCCCCACCCCCCAAGCCTATAGCCCACCCGTTTTTGGGTATTTTTCCGCAGGGCTTCGGCACCTCGACCTTCGGGCACTAATTTTTGGGCGCGGCTGTGCCCATGGCTGATTTTTGGTACATGGAGGCCCCTCACAAAGTCTCGCCCCATTCCGAGTCCGACGGACGAACTTCGCCAGCCCCACCCCCCAAGGCTATAGTCCATCCAATTTTTGGGCATTTTTCCACAGGAGGGCTTTGGCGCCCTGACCTTCGGGTGCTTATTTTTGGGCGCAGCTGTGCCCGCTCCCTATTTTTGGCGCACGGAGGTCCTTCGCTAAGTCTCGCCCCATTCCGAGTCCGGCGGACAATCTTCGCCAGCCCCAACCCCAAAGGCTATAGCCCACCCGTTTCGTGGGCATTTTTCCGCAGGGGGGCTTTGGCGCCCCAACCTTTGGGTGCTTATTTTTGGGCGCAGCTGTGCCCACGGCCTATTTTTGGCACACGGAGGCCCCTCGCAAAGTCTCGCCACATTCCGAGTCCGGCGGACGAACTTCGCCAGCCCCACCCCTCAAGGTTATAGCCCACCCGTTTTTTGGCCATTTTTTCGCAGCGGGGCTTTGGCGCCCCGACCTTCGGCAAATATTTTTTCGCGGCTGTGCCCGTGGCCAATTTTTCACACACGGAGGCCCCTCGCGAAGTCTCCCCCAATTCCGAATCCGGCGGACGAACTTCGCCACCCCCCCCCCCAAGGCTATAGCCCACCCGTTTTTTGGTCATTTTTTCGCAGGGGGGCTTTGGCGCCCCAACCTTAGGGCACTTATTTTTGGGCGCGGCTGTGCCCGCGGCCTATTTTTGGCACACGGAGGCCCCTCGCGAAGTCCCCCCCCATTCCGAATCCGGCGGACGAACTTCGCCAGCCCCACCCCCCAAGGCTATAGGCCACCCGTTTTTTGGTCATTTTTTCGCAGGGGGGCTTTGGCGCCCCAACCTTAGGGCACTTATTTTTGGGCGCGGCTGTGCCTACGGCCTATTTTTGGGTGCGGCTGCGCCCGTAGCCTATACAGAGCCGCCTCACAAAGTCTCGCCCCATTCCGAGTCCGGCGGACGAACTTCGCCAGCCCCACCCCCCAAGGCTATAGCCCACCCGTTTTTTGAGCATTTTTCCGCAAGGGGGCTTCGGCGCCCTGACCTTCGGGCGCTTATTTTTGGGCGCGGCTGTGCCCGCGGCCTATTTTTGCCACACGGAGGCCCCTCGTAAAGTCTCGCCCCATTCCGAGTCCGGCGCACGAACTTCGCCAGCCCCATCCCCCAAGGCTATAGCCCACCCGTTTTTTGGGCATTTTTCCGCAGGGGGGGTTTGGCTCCCCAACCTTCGGGCACTTATTTTTGGGTGCAGCTGTGCCCACGGCCTATTTTTAGCACACGGAGGCTCCTCCCAAAGTCTCGTCCCATTCCGAGTCCGGTGGACGAACTTCGCAATCCGCACTCCCCAATGCTATAGCCCACCCGTATTTTGGGCATTTTCTGCAGGGGTCTTCGGCGCCCCGACCTTCGGGCACTTATTTTCGGGCGCGGCTGTGCCCACGGCCTATATTTGGCGCATGGTACCTCCTCCCAAAGTCTCACCCCATTCCGAGTCCGGCGGACGAACTTCGCCAGCCCCACCCCCCAAGGCTATAGCCCACCCGTTTTGTGGGCCTTTTTCCGCAGGGGGACTTTGGTGCCCCGATTTTTGGGTGCTTATTTTTGGGCGCATCTCTGTCCGTGGCCTAATTTTGGCACACGGAGACCCCTCACAAAGTCTCGCCCCATTCCGAGTCCGGCAGACGAACTTCGCCAGCCCTACCCCCCAAGGCTATAGCCCACGCGTTTTTAGGCTTTGTTCCGCAGGGGGGCTTTGGCGCCCCAACCTTCAGGCGCTTATTTTTGGGCGCGGCTGTGCCCATGGCCTATTTTTGGCACACGGAGGCCCCTCGCAAAGTCTCGCCACATTCCGAGTCCGGCGGACGAACTTCGCCAGCCCCACCCCCCAAGGCTATAGCCCACCCGTTTTTTGGGCATTTTTCCGCAGGGGGGCTTTGGCTCCCCAACCTTCAGGCGCTTATTTTTGGTCGCAGCTGTGCCCACGGCCTATGTTAGGCACATGGAGGCTCCTCCCAAAGTCTCGCCCCATTCCGAGTCCGGTGGACGAACTTCGCAAGCCCCACTCCCCAAGGCTATAGCCCACCAGTTTTTTTGGGCATTTTCTGCAGGGGGCTTTGGCGCCCCGACCTTCGGGAGCTTATTTTTGGGCGCCGCTGTGCCCACGGCCTATTTTTGGTGCACAGTAGCTCCTCCCAAAGTCTAACCCCATTCCGAGTCCGGCGGACGAACTTCGCCAGCCCCACCCCCCAAGGCTATATAGCCCACCCGTTTCGTGGGCCTTTCTCCGCGGGGGGGCTTTGGCGCCCCAATTTTCGGGTGCTTATTTTTGGGCGCAGCTGTGCCCGTGGCCTAGTTTTGGCACACGGAGACCCCTCACAAAGTCTCGCCCCATTCCGAGTCCGGCGGACGAACTTCGCCAGCCCTATCCCCCAAGGCTATAGCCCACGCGTTTTTTGGGCATTTTTCCGCAAGGGTGCTTCGGCGCCCTGACATTCGGGCGCTTATTTTTGGGCGCGGCTGTGGCCGCGGCCTATTTTTGCCACACGGAGGCCCCTTGTAAAGTCTCGCCCCATTCCGAGTCCGGCGGACGAACTTCACCAGCCCCACCCCCGAAGGCTATAGCCCACCCGTTTTTTGGGCATTTTTCTGCAGGGGGGCTTTGGCTCCCCAACCTTCGGGCACTTATTTTTGTGTGCAACTGTGTCCACGGCCTATTTTTGGCACACGGAGGCTCCTCCCAAAGGCTCACCCCATTCAGAGTCCGGTGGACGAACTTCGCAAGCCCCACTCCCCAAGGCTATAGCCCACCCGTTTTTTGGGCATTTTCTGCAGGGGGGGTTTGGCGCCCCGACCTTCGGGCGCGGCTGTGTCCACGGCCTATTTTTGGCGCATGGTGGCACCTCCCAAAGTCTCGCCCCATTCCGAGTCCGGTGGACGAACTTCGCAAGCCCCACTCCCTAAGGCTATAGCCCACCCGTTTTTTGGGCATTTTCTGCAGGGGGGTTTGGCTCCCCGACCTTTGGGCTCGGCTGTACCCACGGCCTATTTTTGGCGCACGGTAGCTCCTCCCAAAGTCTCGCCCCATTCCGAGTCCGGCGGACGAACTTTGCCAGCCCCACCCCCCAAGGCCATAGCCCACCCGTTTTATGGGCCTTTTTCCGCGGGGGGGTTTTGGCGCCCCGATTTTCGGGTGCTTATGTTTGGGCGTATCTGTGCCCGTGGCCTAATTTTGGCACACGGAGACCCCTCGTAAAGTCTCACCCCATTCGGAGTCCGGCGGACGAACTTCGCCAGCCCTACCCCCCAAGGCTGCCCACGCGTTTTTAGGCTTTGTTCCGCAGGGGGGCTTTGGCGCCCCAACCTTCGGGCGCTTATTTTTGGGTGCGGCTGTGCCCATGGCCTATTTTTGGCACATGGAGGCCCCTCGCAAAGTGTCACCACATTCCGAGTAGAGCGGACGAACTTCGCCAGCCCCACCCCCCAAGGCTATAGCCCACCCATTTTTTGGGCATTTTTCCGCAGGGGGGCTTTGGCGCCCCAACCTTCGGGCGCTTATTTTTGGGTGCGGCTGTGCCCATGGCCTATTTTTGGCACATGGAGGCCCCTCGCAAAGTGTCACCACATTCCGAGTAGAGCGGACGAACTTCGCCAGCCCCACCCCCCAAGGCTATAGCCCACCCGTTTTTTGGGCATTTTCTGCAGGGGGGCTTTGGCGCCCCGACCTTCGGGAGCTTATTTTCGGGCGCCGCTGTGCCCACGGCCTATTTTGGCGCACGGTGGCTCCTCCCAAAGTCTCGTCCCATTCCGAGTCCGGCGGACGAACTTAGCCAGCCCCACCCCCCAAGGCTATATAGCCCACCCGTTTCGTGGCCCTTTTTCCGCGGGGGGGCTTTGGCGCCCCAATTTTCGGGTGCTTATTTTTGGACGCAGCTGTGCCCGTGGCCTAGTTTTGGTACACGGAGACCCCTCACAAGCTCTGGCCCCATTCCGAGTCCGACGGACGAACTTCGCCATCCCTACCCCCAAAGGCTATAGCCCACGCGTTTTTTGGCTTTGTTCCGCAGGGGGGCTTTGGCGCCCCAACCTTCGGGCGCTTATTTATGGGCACGGCTGTGCCCACGGCCTATTTTTGGTACACGGAGGCCCCTCGCAAAGTCTCGCCACATTCCGAGTCCGGTGGACGAACTTTGCCAGCCCCACCCCGCAAGGCTATAACCCACCCGTTTTTTGGGCATTTTTCTGCGGGGGGACTTTGGCACCCCGACCTTCAGGTGCTTATTTTTGGGTGCGGCTGCACCCGTAGCCTATACAGAGGCCCCTCGCAAAGTCTCGCCCCATTCCGAGTCCGGTGGATGAACTTCGCCAGCCCCACCTCCCAAGGCTATAGCCCACCTGTTTTTTCGGCATTTTTCCGCGGGGAGCCTTCGGCTCCCCGACCTTCAGGTGCTTGTTTTTAGGCGCAGCTGTGCCCGCGGCCTGTTTTGGTGCGCGAGGCCCCTCGCAACGTCTCGCCCCATTCCAAGTCCGGCGGACGAACTTCGCCAGCCCTGCCCCGCAAGGCTATAGCCCACGCGTTTTTTAGGCTTTTTTCCGCAGGTGGGCTTTGGTGCCCCGACCTTCGGGAGCTTATTTTCGGGCGCGGCTGTCCCCACGGCCTATTTTTGGCACATGGTTTCCCCTCACAAAGTCTCACGCCATTCCGAGTCCGGCGGACGAACTTCGCCAGCCTCACCCCCCAAGGCTATAGCCCACCCGTTTTTTGGGCATTTTTCCGCAAGGGGGCTTCGGCGCCCCGACCTTCGGGCTCTTATTTTTGGGCGCAGCTGTGCCCGCGGCCAATTTTTGGCACACGGAGGCCCCTCGCTAAGTCTCGCCCCATTCCGAGTCTGGCAGACGAACTTTGCCAGCCCCACCGCCCAAGGCTATAGTCCACCCATTTTTTGGGCATTTTTCTGCAGGGGGCTTTGGTTCCCCAACCTTCGGGCACTTATTTTTGGGCGCAGCTGTGCCTGCGGCCTATTTTTGGCACACGGAGGCTCCTCCCAAAGTCTCGCCCCATTCCGAGTCCAGTGGACGAACTTCGCAAGCCCCACTCCCCAAGGCTGTAGGCCACCCGTTTTTTGGGCATTTTCTGCAGGGGGGCTTTGGCGCCCCGACCTTCAGGTGCTTATTTTTGGGCGCGGCTGTGCCCACAGCCTATTATTGGTGCACGGTGGCTCCTTCCAAAGTCTCGCCCCATTCCGAGTCCGGCGGACCAACTTCGCCAGCCCCACCCCCCAAGGCTATAGCCCACCCATTTTTTCGCATTTTTCCGCAGGGGGGCTTTGGTTCCCCAACCTTCGGGCACTTATTTTTGGGCGCAGCTGTGTCCGTGGCCTATTTTTGGCACATGGAGGCTCCTCCCAAAGTCTTGCCCCATTCCGAGTCCGGTGGACGAACTTCGCAAGCCCCACTCCCCAAGGCTGTAGGCCACCCGTTTTTTGGGCATTTTTCCGCAGGGGTGCTTTGGCGCCCCGACCTTTGGGCACTTATTTTTGGGCGCGGCTGTGCCCACAGCCTATTATTGGTGCACGGTGGCTCCTTCCAAAGTCTCGCCCCATTCCGAGTCCGGCAGACGAACTTTGCCAGCTCCACCGCCCCTGTCTCTTATACACATCTGGAGGCCCCTCACAAAGTCTCGCCCCATTCCGAGTCCGGCAGACGAACTTTGCCAGCTCCACCGCCCCTGTCTCTTATACACATCTGGAGGCCCCTCACAAAGTCTCGCCCCATTCCGAGTCCGGCAGACGAACTTTGCCAGCCCCACCGCCCAAGGCTATAGCCCACCAGTTTTTTGGGCATTTTTCTGCAGGGGGTTTTGGTGCCCCGTCCTTCGGGCGTTTATTTTTTGGTGCGGCTGTACCCACGGCGTATTTTTCACTCACGGAGGCCCCTCGCAAAGTCGCCCCCAATTCCGAATCCGGCGGACAATCTTCGCCACCCCCCCCAAGGCTATAGCCCACCCGTTTTTTGGGCACTTTTCCGCAGGAGGACTTTGGCGCCCCGACCTTCGGGTGCTTATTTTTGGGTACGGATGCACCCGCGGCCTATACGGAGGCCCCTCACAAAGTCTCGCCCCATTTCGAGTCTGGCGGACGAACTTCGCGAGCCCCACCCCGTAAGGCTATAGCCCACCTGTCTTTTGGGCATTTTTCCGCAGGGGGGCTTTGGCGCCCCGACCTTTGGGTGCTTATTTTTGGGTGCGACTGTGTCTGCGGCCTATTTTTGGTACACAGAGACCCCTCGCAAAGTCTCGCCTCATTCCGAGTCCGGCGGATGAACTTCGCCAGCCCCAACCCCCAAGGCTATAGCCCATCTGTTTTTTGGGCATTTTTCTGTAGGGGGCTTATTTTTGGGCGCGGCTGTGCCCGCATCCTATTTTTGGCACACGGACGCCCCTCGTACACTCTCGCCCCATTACGAGACCGGCGGACGAACTTCGTCAGCCCCACCCCCCAAGGCTATAGCGCACCCATTGTTTGGGCATTATTCCACAGGGGGGCTTTGGCGCCCCAACCTTCGGGCGCTTATTTTTGGATGCGGATGTGCCTGCAGTGTATTTTTTGTACCCGGAGGCCCCTCGAAAAGTCTCGCCGCAGTCCGAGTCCGGCGGACGAACTTCGCCAGCCCCATCCCCAAAGGATATAGCCCACCCGTTTTTTGGGCATTTTTCCGCAGGAGGACTTTGGCGCCCCGACCTTCGGGCGCTTGTTTTTGGGCGCGGATGCACCCGTAGCCTATACGGAGGCTCCTCACAAAGTCTCGCCCCATTTCGAGTCCGGCGGACAAACTTCGCGAGCCCCACCCCGCAAGGCTATAGCCGACCTGTCTTTTGGGCATTTTTCCGCAGGGGGGCTTTGGCGCCCCCACCTTTGGGTGCTTATTTTTGGGCGCGACTGTGTCTGCGGCCTATTTTTGGCACACAGAGACCCCTCACAAAGTCGCACCTCATTCTGAGTCCGGCGGATGAACTTCGCCAGCCCCAACCCCCAAGGCTATAGCCCATCCGTTTTTTGGGCATTTTTCTGCAGGGAGCTTATTTTTGGGCGCGGGTGTGCCCGCATCCTATTTTTGGCACACAGACGCCCCTCGCAAAATCTCGCCCCATTACGAGACCGGCGGACGAACTTCGCCGGCCCCACCCCCCAAGGCTATAATAGCCCACCCATTGTTTGGGCATTATTCCACAGGGGGGCTTTGGCGCCCCAACCTTCGGGCGCTTATTTTTTGATGCGGCTGTGCCCGCGGCCTATTTTTTATACCTGGAGGCCCCTCGGAAAGTCTCGCCGCAGTCTGAGTCCGGCGGACGAACTTCGCCAGCCCCACCCCCCAAGGATATAGCCCACCCGTTTTTTGGGCATTTTTCCGCAGGGGGGCTTTGGCGCCCCGACCTTCGGGCACCTATTTTTGCGCGCGGCGGTGACCGCAGCCTATTTTTGTAACACGAAGGCCTCTCGCAAAGTCTCGCCCCATTCCGAGTCCGGCGGACGAACTTCGCCAGCCCCACCCCCCAAGGATATAGCCCACCCGTTTTTTGGGCATTTTTCCGCGGGGGGCCTTTGGCGACCCGACCTTCGGGCACTTATTTTTGGACATGGCTGAGCCCCGGCTTAATTTTGGCACATGGAGGTTCCTCCCAAAGTCTCTCCCCATACCGAGTCCGGTGGACGAACTTCGCAAGCCCCACTCCCCAAGGCTGTAGGCCACCCGTTTTTTGGGCATTTTCTGCAGGGGCAAGTTGGCGCGCCGACCTTCGGGCGCTTATTTTTGGGCGCGGCTGCGGCCGTGGCCTATTTTTGGTGCACGGTGACTCCTTCCAAAGTCTCGCCCCATTCCGAGTCCGGCGGACCAACTTCGCCTGCCCCACCCCCCAAGGCTATAGCCCATCCATTTTTTGGGCATTTTTCCGCAAGGGGGCTTCGGCGCCCCGACCTTCGGGCGCTTATTTTTGCGTACGGCTATGGCGACGGCCTATTTTTGGCGCACGGAGGCCCCTCGCTAAGTCTCGCCCCATTCCGAGTCCGGCAGACGAACTTTGCCAGCTCCACCGCCCAAGGCTATAGCCCACCCGTTTTTTGGGCATTTTTCTGCAGGGGGTTTTGGCGGCCCATCCTTTGGGCGTTTATTTTTTGGCACGGCTGTACCCGCGGCGTATTTTTCACACACGGAGACCCCTCGCAAAGTCGCCCCCAATTCCGAATCCGGCGGACAAACTTCGCCACCCCCCCAAGGCTATAGCCCACCCGTTTTTTGGCCATTTTTCCGCAGGATGACTTTGGCGCCCCGAACTTCGGGCGCTTATTTTTGGGCGCGGATGCACCCGCAGCCTATACGGAGGCCCCTCACAAAGTCTCGCCCCATTTCGACCCGACCTTCGGGCACTTATTTTTGGGCGCGGCTGTGCCCGCATCCTATTTTTGGTACACGGAGGACCCTCACAAAGTCTCGCCCCATTCCGAGTCCGACGGACGAACTTCGCCAGCCCCACCCCCCAAGGCTATAGCCCACCCGTTTTTTGGGCATTTTTCCGCAGGGGGGCTTTGGCGCCCCAACCTTCGGGCGATTATTTTTGGGGGCGGCTGTGGGCATGGCATATTTTCGGCATACGGAGGCCCCTCGCAAAGTCTCGCCCCATTCCAAGTCCGACGGACGAACTTCGCCAGCCCCACCCCCCAAGGCTTTAACCCACTTGTTTTTTGGGCATTTTTCCGCAGGGGGCTTTGACTCCCAGACCTTCGGGCGCTTATTTTTGGGCGCGGCTGTGCTCGCGGTCTATTTTTGGCACACGGAGGCCCCTTGCAAAGTCTTGACCATTCCGAGTCCGGTGGACGAACCTAGGCAGCCCCAGCCCCCAAGGCTATAGCCCACCCGTTTTTTGGGCATTTTTCTGCAGGGGGGCTTTTTGGCGCCCGAACCTTCGGGCACTTATTTTTGGGCGCGACTGTGTCCGCGGCCTATTTTTGGCACACGGAGGCCCCTCGCACAGTCTCGCCCCATTCCGAGTCTGGCGGACGAACATCGCCAGCCCTCCACCCCAAGGCTATAGCCCACCCATTTTTTGGGCATTTTTCCGCGGAGGGGCTTTGGCGCCGCGCCCTTCGGGCGCTTATTTTTGGGCGCGGCTGTGGCCGCGGCCTATTTTTGGCCCATGGAGGCCCCTCGAAAAGTCTCGCCCCATTCCAAGACCGGCGGACACACTTCGCAGCCCCACCCCCCAAGGCTATAGCCCATCCGTGTTTTGGGCATTTTTCCGCAGGGGGGCTTTGGCGCCCCGACCTTTGGGTACTTATTTTTGGGCGCGACTGTATCTGCGGCCTATTTTTGGCACACAAAGACCCATCGCAAAGTCTCGCCCCATTCCGAGTCCGGCGGATGAATTTCGCCAGCCCCACCCCCCAAGGCTATAGCCCATGCANCCGCGGCCTATTTTTGGCACACGCAGGCCCCTCGTAAAGTCTCTCCCCATTCCGAGTCCTGTCTCTTATACACATCTCGGAGGACCCTCGCAAAGTCTCGCCCCATTCCGAGTCCGACGGACGAACTTCGCCAGCCCCACCCCCCAAGGCTATAGCCCACCCGTTTTTTGGGCATTTTTCCGCAGGGGGGCTTTGGCGCCCCAACCTTCGGGCGCTTATTTTTGGGGGCGGCTGTGGGCACAGCATCTTTTCGGCATACGGAGGCCCCTCGCAAAGTTTCGCCCCATTCCAAGTCCGGCGGACGAACTTCGCCAGCCCCACCCCCCAAGGCTTTAACCCACTTGTTTTTTGGGCATTTTTCCGCAGGGTGGCTCTGGCACCCTGACCTTCGGGTGCTTATTTTTGGACGCAGCTGTGCCCGCGGCCTAGTTTTGGCTCACGGAGGCCCCTCGTAAAGTCTCACCCCACTCAGAGTCCGGCGGACGAACTTCGCCAGCCCCACCCCCCAAGGCTATAGACCACCCGTTTTTTGGGCATTTTTCCGCAGCGGGGCTTTGGCGCCCCGACCTTTGGGCGTTTATTTTTGGGCGCGGCTGTGCCAGTAGCCTATTTTTGGCACACGGAGGCCCCTCAGAGAGTCTCGCCCATTCCTAGTCCGGTGGACAAACTTCGCCAGCCCCTCCCCCCAAGGCAATAGCGCACCCGTTTTTTGGGCATTTTTCCGCAGGGGGGCTTTGGCGACCCATCCTTCGAGCGCTCATTTTTTGGCGCGGCTGTCTCCGCGGCCTTTTTTTGGCACACGGAGGCCCCTCCCAAAGTCTCGCCCCATTCCGAGTCCGGCGGACGAACTTTGCCCGCCCCACCCCCCATGGCTATAGCCCACCCTTTTTCTGGGCATTTTTCCGCAGCGGGGCTTTAGCGCCCCGACCTTCGGGTGCTTATTTTTGGACGAGGCTGTGTCCACGGCCTATTTTTGGCACACGGAGGCCCCTCGCAAAGTCTCTCCCCATTCCAAGTCCGGCGGATGAACTTCGCCATCCCCACCCCCCAAGGCTATAGCCCACCCATTTTTCTGCATTTTACCGCAAGGGGACTTTGGCGCCCAGACCTTCGGGTGCTTATTTTTGGACGAGGCTGTGTCCACGGCCTATTTTTGGCACACGGACGCTCCTCGCAAAGTCTCGCCCCACTCCGAGTCTGGTGGACGAACTTCGCCAACCCCACCCCCCAAGGCTATAGCCCACACGTTTTTTGGCCATGTTTCCGCAAGGGGGCTTTGGTGCCCCGACCTTCGGGCGAATATTTTTGAGCGCGGGTGTGCCCGCAGCCTATTTTTGGCACACGGATGCCCCTCGCAAAGTCTCGCCCCATTCCGAGTCCAGCAGACGAACTTCGCCAGCCCCACCCCCCAAGGCTATAGCCCACCCGTTTTTTGGGCATCTTTCCGCCGGGGGGCCTTGCCGCCCCGATCTTTGGGCGCTTATTTTTGGGCGCGGCTGTGTCTGTGGCCTATTTTTGGCACACGGAGGCCCCTCGCAAAGTCTCGCCCCATTCCGAGTCCAGCGGACGAACTTCACCATCCCCACCCCCCAAGGCTATAGCCCACCCGTTTTTTGGGCATTTTTCCGCAGCGGGCTTTTGGCGCCCCGACCTTCAGGCGATAACCCCCCAAGGCTATAGCCCACACGTTTTTTGGCCATGTTTCCGCAGGGGGGCTTTGGTGCCCCGACCTTCGGGTGAATATTTTTGAGCGCGGGTGTGCCCGCAGCCTATTTTTGGCATACGGACGGCCCTCGCAAAGTCTCACCCCATTCCGAGTCCGGCAGACGAACTTCGCCAGCCCCACTCCCCATGGCTATAGCCCACCCGTTTTTTTGGCATTTTTCCGCAGGGGGGCTTTGGCGCCCTGTCCTCTGGGCGCTTATTTTTGGGCGCGGCTGTGCCCGCGGCCTATTTTTGGCACACGGAAACCCCTCGCAAAGTCTCACCCCATTCCGAGTCCGGCGGACAAACTTCGCCATCCCCACCCCCAAGGCTATAGCCCACCCGTTTTTTGGGCATTTTTCCGCAAGGGGGGCTTTGGCGCCCCATCAGCCGGGCACTTATTTTTGGGTCCACCTGTGGCCGAGGTCTGTTTTTGGCACACGGAAACCCCTCGCAAAGTCTCACCCCATTCCGAATACGGCGGACGAACTTCACCATCCCCACCCCCCAAGGCTATAGCCCACCCGTTTTTTGGGCTTTTTTCCGCAGGGGGGCTTCGGCGCCCCGTCCTCTGGGAGCTAATTTTTGGGCGAGGCTGTGCCCGCGGCCTATTTTTGGCACACGCAGGCCCCTCGTAAAGTCTCACCCCATTCCGAGTCCGGCGGACGAACTTCGCCAGGCCCACCCCCCATGGCTATAGCCCACCCGTTTTTTAGGCATTTTTCCGCAGGGGGGCTTCGGCGCCCCGTCCTCTGGGAGCTAATTTTTGGGCGAGGCTGTGCCCGCGGCCTATTTTTGGCACACGCAGGCCCCTCGTAAAGTCTCTCCCCATTCCGAATCCGGCGGACGAACTTCGCCAGGCCCACCCCCCAGGGCTATAGCCCACCCGTTTTTTAGGCATTTTTCCGCAGGGGGGCTTCGGCGCCCCGTCCTCTGGGCGCTAATTTTTGGGCGAGGCTGTGCCCGCGGCCTCTACTTGTTACACGGAGGCCCCTCGCACAGTCTCGCCCCATTCCGAGTTCGGCGGACGAACTTCGCCAGCCCCACCCCCCAAGGCTATACCCCACCCGTTTTTTGGGCATTTTTCCGCAGGGGGGCTTTGGCACTCCGTCCTTCAGGTTCTTATTTTTGGGCGTGGCTATGCCCACGGCCTATTTTTGGCACATTGAGGCCACTCGCAAAGTCTCGCCCCATTCCAAGACTGGCGGACGAACTTCGCCGCCCCCACCCCCCAAGGCTATAGCCCACCCGTTTTTTTGGTGTTTTTCCGCAGGGGAGCTTTGGCGCCCCCACCTTTGGGCGCTTATTTTTTGGCGCAACTGTGCCTTCTGCCTATTTTTGGCACACGGAGGCCCCTCGCAAAGTCTCGCCCCATTCCAAGACCTGTCTCTTATACACATCTGACGGGGCGCCAAAGCCCCGCTGCGGAAAAATGCCCAAAAAAAGAGTGGGCTATAGCCTTGGGGAGTGGGGCTGGCGAAGTTCGTCCGTCGGACTCGGAATGGGGCGAGACTTTGCGAGGGGCCTCCGTGTGCCAAAAATAGGCCGCGGGTACAGCCGCGCCCAAAAATAAGTGCCCGAAGGTCGGGGCGCCAAAGCCCCGCTGCGGAAAAATGCCCAAAAAAAGAGTGGGCTATAGCCTTGGGGAGTGGGGCTGGCGAAGTTCGTCCGTCGGACTCGGAATGGGGCGAGACTTTGCGAGGGGCCTCCGTGTGCCAAAAATAGGCCGCGGGTACAGCCGCGCCCAAAAATAAGTGCCCGAAGGTCGGGGCGCCAAAGCCCCGCTGCGGAAAAATGCCCAAAAAAAGAGTGGGCTATAGCCTTGGGGAGTGGGGCTGGCGAAGTTCGTCCGTCGGACTCGGAATGGGGCGAGACTTTGCGAGGGGCCTCCGTGTGCCAAAAATAGGCCGCGGGTACAGCCGCGCCCAAAAATAAGTGCCCGAAGGTCGGGGCGCCAAAGCCCCGCTGCGGAAAAATGCCCAAAAAAAGAGTGGGCTATAGCCTTGGGGAGTGGGGCTGGCGAAGTTCGTCCGTCGGACTCGGAATGGGGCGAGACTTTGCGAGGGGCCTCCGTGTGCCAAAAATAGGCCGCGGGTACAGCCGCGCCCAAAAATAAGTGCCCGAAGGTCGGGGCGCCAAAGCCCCGCTGCGGAAAAATGCCCAAAAAAAGAGTGGGCTATAGCCTTGGGGAGTGGGGCTGGCGAAGTTCGTCCGTCGGACTCGGAATGGGGCGAGACTTTGCGAGGGGCCTCCGTGTGCCAAAAATAGGCCGCGGGTACAGCCGCGCCCAAAAATAAGTGCCCGAAGGTCGGGGCGCCAAAGCCCCGCTGCGGAAAAATGCCCAAAAAAAGAGTGGGCTATAGCCTTGGGGAGTGGGGCTGGCGAAGTTCGTCCGTCGGACTCGGAATGGGGCGAGACTTTGCGAGGGGCCTCCGTGTGCCAAAAATAGGCCGCGGGTACAGCCGCGCCCAAAAATAAGCACCCGAAGGTCTGGGAGATGTGTATAAGAGACAGATAGCCCACCCGTTTTTTGGGCATTTTTCCGCAGGGGGGCTTTGGCACCCCGACCTTCGGGCACTTATTTTTGGTCGCGGCTGTGGCCGCGGCCTATTTTTGGTACACGGAGGCCCCTCACAAAGCCTTGCCCCATTCTGAGTCTGGCGGACGAACTTCGCCAGCCCCTCCCCCCTAGGCTATAGCCCACCCGTTTTTTTGGCATTTTTCCGCAGGGGGGCTTTGGCGCCCTGTGCTCTGGGCGCTTATTATTGGCCACGGCTGTGCCCGCGGCCTATTTTTGGCACACGGAAACCCCTCGCACAGTCTCACCCCATTCCGAGTCCGGCGGACGAACTTCGCCATCCCCACCCCCAAGGCTATAGCCCACCCGTTTTTTGGGCATTTTCCCGCAAGGGGGGGTTTGGCGCCCCATCGGTCGGGCACTTATTTTTGGGTCCACCTGTGGCCGAGGTCTATTTTTGGCACACGGAAACCCCTCGCAAAGTCTCACCCCATTCGGAATCTGGCGGACGAACTTCGCCATCCCCACCCCCCAAGGCTATAGCCCACCCGTTTTTTGGCCATTTTTCCGCAGGCGGGCTTTGGTGCCCCGACCTTTGGGTGAATATTTTTGAGCGCGGGTGTGCCCGTAGCCTATTTTTGGAACACGGACGCCCCTCGCAAAG
>MKYO02026517.1:0-39754 GCA_002013955.2 Citrus medica | reverse complement strand
TTTTTTGGGCATTTTTCCGCAGGGGGCTTTGGCGCCCTGAACTTCGGGCGCTTATTTTTGGGCACAGCTGTAGCCACGGCCTATTTTTGGCATATGGTTGCCCCTCGTAAATCCTCGCCCCATTCCGAGTCTGGTGGACGAACTTCGCCAGCCCCTCCCCCCTAGGCTATAGCCCACCCGTTTTTTGGGCATTTTTCCGCAGGGGGCTTTGGCGCCCCGAACTTCGGGCGCTTATTTTTGGGCACAGCTGTAGCCACGGCCTATTTTTGGCACACGGAGGCCCCTCACAAAGTGTGACCCCATTCCGAGTCCGGCGGACGAAATTCGCCAGCCTGTCCCCCTAAGGCTATAGCTAACCCGTTTTTTAGGCATTTTTCCGCAGCGGGGCTTTGGTGCCCCGACCTTCGTGCGCTTATTTTTGAGGTCGGCTGTACCCTCGGCCTATTTTTGGCACACGGAGGCCCCTCGCAAAGTCTCGCCCTATTCCGAATCCGGTGGACGAAATTCGCCAGCCTCTCCCCCCAAGGCTATAGCCCACTCGTTTTTTGGGCATTTTTCCGCAGCGGTGCTTTGGCGCCCCGACCTTCGGGCGCTTATTTTTGGGCGCGGCTGTGCCAGCGGCCTATGTTTGGCACACGGAGGCCCCTCACAAAGCCTCGCCCCAATCCGAGTCCGGCGGACGAACTTCGCCAGCCCCTCCCCCCAAGGCTATAGCCCACCCGTTTTTTGGGCATTTTTCCGCGGGGGGGCTTTGGCACCCCGACCTTCGGGTGGTTATTTTTGGGCGCAGCTGTACCCACGGCTTATTTTTGGCATATGGTTGCCCCTCGTAAAGCCTCGCCCCATTCCGAGTCTGGTGGACGAACTTCGCCAGCCCCTCCCCCCTAGGCTATAGCCCACCCGTTTTTTGGGCATTTTTCCGCAGGGGGGCTTTGGCGTCCCATCTTTCGGGTGCTTATTTTTGGGCGCGGCTGTGCCCTCGGCCTATTTTTGGCACACAGAGGTCCCTCAAAAAGTCTCACCCCATTCCCAGACCAGCGGACAAACTTCGCCAGCCCCACCCCCCAAGGCTATAGCCCACCCGTTTTTGGACATTTTTCCGCAGGGGGGCTTTGGCGCCCCGACCTTCGGGCGCTTATTTTTTGGTGCGGCTGTACCCGCGGCCTATTTTTGGCACACGGAGGCCCCTCGCAAAGTCCCGTCCCATTACGAGTCCGGCGGACGAAATTCACCTGCCCCACCCCCCAAGGCTATAGCCCACCCGTTTTTTGGGCATTTTTCCGCAGGGGGGCTTTGGCGTCCCATCTTTCGGGTGCTTATTTTTGGGCGCGGCTGTGCCCTCGGCCTATTTTTGGCACACAGAGGTCCCTCAAAAAGTCTCACCCCATTCCCAGACCAGCGGACAAACTTCGCCAGCCCCACCCCCCAAGGCTATAGCCCACCCGTTTTTGGACATTTTTCCGCAGGGGGGCTTTGGCGTCCCATCTTTCGGGTGCTTATTTTTGGGCGCGGCTGTGCCCGCGGCCTATTTTTGGCACACGGAGGCCCCCCGCAAAGTCTCACCCGATTTCGAGTCCGGCGGACGAACTTCCCTAGCCCCACCCCGCAAGGTTATAGCCCAACCGTTTTTTGGGCATTTTTCCGCAGGGGGGCTTTGGCACCCCAACCTTTGGGTGCTTCTTTTTGGGCACGGCTGTGCCCGCGGCCTATTTTTGGCACACGGAGGGCCCTCACAAAGCCTCATCCCATTCCGAGTCCGGCGGACGAACTTTGCCAACCCCACCCCCCAAGGCTATAGCCCACCCGTTTTTTGGGCATTTTTCCGCAGGGGGGCTTTGCCACCCCAACCATCGGGCGCTTATTTTTGGGCACGGNTTTTTCCGCAGGGGAGCTTTGGCGCCCCCACCTTTGGGCGCTTATTTTTTGGCGCAGCTGTGCCTTCTGCCTATTTTTGGCACACGGAGGCCCCTCTCAAAGTCTCGCCCCATTCCGAGTCCGGCGGACGAACTTCGCCAGCCCCACCACCCAAGGCTATACCCCACCCGTTTTTTGGGCATTTTTCCGCAGGGGGGCTTTGGCACTCCGTCCTTCAGGTTCTTATTTTTGGGCGTGGCTATGCCCACGGCCTATTTTTGGCACATTGAGGCCACTCGCAAAGTCTCGCCCCATTCCAAGACCGGCGGACGAACTTCGCCGCCCCCACCCCCCAAGGCTATAGCCCACCCGTTTTTTTGGCATTTTTCCGCAGGGGAGCTTTGGCGCCCCCACCTTTGGGCGCTTATTTTTTGGCGCAGCTGTGCCTTCTGCCTATTTTTGGCACACGGAGGCCCCTCTCAAAGTCTCGCCCCATTCCGAGTCCGGCGGACGAACTTCGCCAGCCCCACCACCCAAGGCTATACCCCACCCGTTTTTTGGGCATTTTTCCGCAGGGGGGCTTTGGCACTCCGTCCTTCAGGTTCTTATTTTTGGGCGTGGCTATGCCCACGGCCTATTTTTGGCACATTGAGGCCACTCGCAAAGTCTCGCCCCATTCCAAGACCGGCGGACGAACTTCGCCGCCCCCACCCCCCAAGGCTATAGCCCACCCGTTTTTTTGGTGTTTTTCCGCAGGGGAGCTTTGGCGCCCCCACCTTTGGGCGCTTATTTTTTGGCGCAACTGTGCCTTCTGCCTATTTTTGGCACACGGAGGCCCCTCTCAAAGTCTCGTCCCATTCCGAGTCCGGCGGACGAACTTCGCCAGCCCCACCACCCAAGGCTATACCCCACCCGTTTTTTGGGCATTTTTCCGCAGGGGGGCTTTGGCACTCCGTCCTTCAGGTTCTTATTTTTGGGCGTGGCTATGCCCACGGCCTATTTTTGGCACATTGAGGCCACTCGCAAAGTCTCGCCCCATTCCAAGACCGGCGGACGAACTTCGCCGCCCCCACCCCCCAAGGCTATAGCCCACCCGTTTTTTTGGTGTTTTTCCGCAGGGGAGCTTTGGCGCCCCCACCTTTGGGCGCTTATTTTTTGGCGCAACTGTGCCTTCTGCCTATTTTTGGCACACGGAGGCCCCTCTCAAAGTCTCGCCCCATTCCGAGTCCGGCGCACGAACTTCGCCAGCCCCACCCCCCAAAGTTATAGCCCAACCGTTTTTTGGGCATTTTTCCGCAGGGGGGCTTTGGCGCCCCATCTTTCGGGTGCTTACTTTTGGGCGCGGCTGTGCCCGCGGCCTATTTTTGGCACACGGAGGCCCCTCACAAAGTCTCGCCCCATTCCAAGCCCAGCGGACAAACTTCGCCAGCCCCACCCCCCAAGGGTATAGCCCACCCGTTTTTTGGGCATTTTTCCGCAGGGGGACTTTGGCGCCCCGACCTTCGGGCACTTATTTTTGGGCGCGGCTGTACCCGCGGCCTATTTTTGGCACACGGAGGCCCCTCACAAAGCCTTGCCCCATCCCGAGTCTGGCGGTCGAACTTCGCCAGCCCCTCCCCCCTAGGCTATAGCCCACGCATTTTTTGGGCATTTTTCCACAGGGGGCTTTGGCGCCCCAAACTTCGGGCGCTTATTTTTGGGCGCAGCTGTACCCGCGGCCTATTTTTGGCACACGGAGGCCCCTCGCAAAGTCTGACCCCATTCCGAGTCCGGCGGACGAAATTCGCCTGCCTATCCCCCTAAGGCTATAGCTAACCCATTTTTTAGGCATTTTTCCGCAGCGGGGCTTTGGTGCCCCGACCTTCGGGCACTTATTTTTCGGCTCGGCTGTACCCGCGGCCTATTTTTGGCACACGGAGGCCCCTCACAAAGTCTCGCCCTATTCCGAGTCCAGCGGACGAAATTCGCCAGCCTCTCCCCACAAGGCTATAGCCCACCCGTTTTTTGGGCATTTTTCCTCAGCGGGGCTTTGGCGCCCCGTCTTTCGGGTGGTTATTTTTGGGAGCGGCTGTGCCCGCGGCCTAGTTTTGCCACACGGAGGCCCCTCGCAAAGTCTCTCCCCATTCCTAGCCCAGCGGACAAACTTCGCCAGCCCCACCCCCCAAGGCTATAGCCCACCCGTTTTTTGGGCATTTTTCCGCATCGGGGATTTGGCGCCCCGTCTTTCGGGTGGTTATTTTTGGGAGCGGCTGTGCCTGCGGCCTAGTTTTGCCACACGGAGGCCCCTCGCAAAGTCTCTCCCCATTCCTAGCCCAGCGGACAAACTTCGCCAGCCCCACCCCCCAAGGCTATAGCCCACCCGTTTTTTGGGCATTTTTCCGCAGAGGGCTTTGGCGCCCCTAGCTTCGGGCACTTATTTTTGGGCGCGGCCATACCCGCGGCCTATTTTTGGCACACGGAGGCCCCTCGCAAAGTCTCACCACATTCTGAGTCCGGCGGACGAAACTCGCCAGCCTGTCCCCCCAAGGCTATAGCCCACCCGTTTTTTGGGCATATTTCCGCTGCGGGGTTTTGGTGCCCCGACATTCGGGCACTAATTTTTGGGCGCGCCTGTGTCCGTGGCCTATTTTTGGCACACGGAGGCCCCTCGCAAAGTCTCGTCCCATTCCGAGTCCGGCGGACGAACTTCGCCTGCCCCACCCCCATGGCTATAGCCCACCCATTTTTTGGGCATTTTTCCGCAGAGGGCTTTGGCGCCCCGAGCTTCGGGCGCTTATTTTTGGGCGCGGCCATACCCGCGGCCTATTTTTGGCACACGGAGGCCCCTCGTAAAGTCTCACCACATTCTGAGTCCGGCGGAGGAAACTCGCCAGCCTGTCCCCCCAAGGCTATAGCCCACCCGTTTTTTGGGCATATTTCCGCTGCGGGGTTTTGGTGCCCCGACATTCGGGCACTAATTTTTGGGTGCACCTGTGTCCGCGGCCTATGTTTGGCACACAGAGGCCCCTCGCAAAGTCTCGCCCCATTCCGAGTCCGGCGGAAGAACTTCGCCAGCTCCACCCCCCAAGGCTATAGCCCACCCGTTTTTTGGGCATTTTTCCGCAGGGGGGCTTTGGCACCCCGACCTTCGGGCGCTTATTTTTTGGCGCGGCTGTGCCCGCGGCCTATTTTTGGCACACAGAGGCCCCTCGCAAAGTCTCGCCCCATTCCGAGTCCGGCGGAAGAACTTCGCCAGCTCCACCCCCCAAGGCTATAGCCCACCCATTTTTTGGGCATTTTTCCGCAGGGGGGCTTTGGCACCCCAACCTTCGGGCGCTTATTTTTGTACACGGCTGTGACCGCGGCCTATTTTTGGCACACGTAGGCCACTCGCAAAGTCTCGCCCCATTCCGAGTCCGGCGAACGAACTTCGCCATCCCCACCCCCAAGGCTATAGCCCACCCGTTTTTTTGGCATTTTTCCGCAGGGGGGCTTTGGGGCCCGTCTTTCGGGTGCTTATTTTTGGGCGCGGCTGTGTCCGCGGCCTAATTTTGGCACACGGAGGCCCCTCGCAAAGTCTCGCCCCATTCCGAGTCCAGCAAACAAACTACCCCAGCCCCACCCCCCAAGTCTATAGCTCACCCGTTTTTTGGGCATTTTTCCGCAGGGGTGCTTTGGCGGCCCGACCTTCGGGTGCTTATTTTTTGGCGTGGCTGTGCCCGCGGCCTATCTTTGGCACACGGAGGTTCCTCGCAAAGTGTCGCCCCATTCCGAGTCCAGCAAACAAACTACCCCAGCCCCACCCCCCAAGTCTATAGCTCACCCGTTTTTTGGGCATTTTTCCGCGGGGGGGCTTTGGCGCCCCGACCTTTGGGCGCTTATTTTTTGGCGCGGCTGTGCCCGCAGCCTATTTTTGGTACATGTAGGTCCCTAGCAAATTCTCGCCCCATTCCGAGTCTGGCAAACGAACTTCGCCAGCCCCACCCCCATGGCGATAGCCCAGCCGTTTTTTGGGCATTTTTCGGCAGGGGGGCTTTGGCGCCCCGACTTTCGGGCGGTTATTTTTGGGCGCGGCTGTACCCGTGGTCTATTTATAGCACATGGAGGCCCCTTGCAAAGTTTCGACCCATTCGGAGTCCAGCGGACGAACTTCGCCAGCCCCACCACCCAAGGCTATAGCCCACCCGTTTTTTCGGCATTTTTCCGCAGGGGGCTTCGGTGCCCCGACCTTCCGGCGTGACTGCGACCGCGTCCTTTTTTTTGGCACACGAAGGTCCCTCGCAAACTCTCGCCGCATTCCGAGTCCGGCGGACGAACTTCGCCCGCCCCACCCCCCAAGGCTATAGCCCACCCATTTTTGGGCGTTTTTCTGCAGGGGGGCTTTGGCGCCCCGACCTTCGGGTTCTTTTTTTTTGGCGTGGCTGTGCCCGCGGCCTATATTTGGCAAACGGAGGTCCCTTGCAATGTCTCACTCAATTCCAAGTCCGGCTCACAAACTTCGCCATCCCCACCCCCCAAGGCTATAGACCACCCGTTTTTTGGGCATTTTTCCGCGTGGGGCTTTGGCGCCCCGACCTTCGGGCGCTTTTTTTTTTGTCGTTGCTGTGCCCGCGGCCTATTTTTGGCACACGGAGGTCCCTTCCAAAGTCTCGCCCCATTCCTAGTCCGGCGGACAAATTTCGCAATCCCCACCCGCCAAGGCTATAGCCCACCCGTTTTTTGGGCATTTTTCTGTGGGGGGGCTTTGACGCCCTGACCTTCGGGCGCTTATTTTTGGGTGCTACTGTGCCCACGGCCTAGTTTAGGCCAATGGAGGTCCCTCTCAAAGTCTCGCCCCATTCCGAGTCCGGCGGACAAACTTCGCCAGCCCCACCCCCCAAGGCTGTAGCCCACCCGTTTGTTGGGCGTTTTTCCGCAGAGGGGCTTTGGCGCCCCAACCTTCGGGTGCGCCTGTGCCCGTGGTCTATTTTTGGCACACGGAACACCCTCGCAAAGTCTCGCCCCATTCCGAGTCCGGCGGACGAACTTCGCCATCCCCACCCCCCAAGGCTATAGCCCACCCGTTTTTTGGGCATTTTTCTGCAGGTGGTCTTTGGCGACCCATCCTTCGAGCGCTTATTTTTTGGCGCGGCTGTCTCCGCAGCCTTTTTTTGGCACACGGAGACCCCTCCCAAAGTCTCGCCCCATTCGAAGTCCGGCGGACGAACTTCGCCCGCCCCACCCCCAATGGCTATAGCCCACCCATTTTTTGGGCATTTTTCTGCAAGGGGGGCTTTGGCGCCCCGTCGGTCGGGCGCTTATTTTTGGGTCCGCCTGTGGCCGAGGTCTATTTTTGGCACACGGAAACCCCTCGCAAAGTCTCACCCCAATCCGAATCCGGCGGACGAACTTCACCAGCCCCAGCCCCCAAGGCTATAGCCCACCCATTTTTGGGCATTTTTCCACAAGGGGGCTTTGGCGCCCCAATCTTCAGGCGCTTATTTTTCGACGAGGCTGCGCCTGCGGCCTATTTTTCACACACGGAGACCCCTCGCAAACTCTTGCCCCACTCCGAGTCTGGTGGACGAACGTCGCCAGCCCCACCCCCTAAGGCTATAGGCCACCCGTTTTTTGGCCATGTTTCCGCAGGGGGGCTTTGATGCCCAGACCTTCGGGCGAATAGTTTTGAGCGCGGTGTGCCCGCAGCCTATTTTTGGCACACAGACGCCCCTCGCAAAGTCTCGCCCCATTCCGAGTCCGGCGACAAACTTCGCCAGCCCCACCCCCCATGGCTATAGCCCACCCGTTTTTTGGGCATTTTTCCGCAGGGTGGCTTTGGCGCCCCGTCCTCTGGCCGTTTATTTTTGGGCGCGGCTGTGCCCGCGGCCTATTTTTGGCACACGGAGGCCCCTCACAAAGTCTCACCCCATTCCGAGTCCGGCGGACGAACTTCGCCCGCCCCACCCCCCAAGGCTATAGCCCACCCGTTTTTTGGGCATTTTCCCGCAGGGGGGGTTTTGGCGACCCATCCTTTGAGCACTTATTTTTTGGTGCGGCTGTCTCCGTAGCCTTTTTTTGGCACGCGAAGACACCCCCCAAAGTCACGCCCCATTCCGAGTCCGGCGGACGAACTTCGCCCGCCCCACCCCCCATGGCTCTAGCCCACCCTTTTTTTGGGCATTTTTCCGCAAGGGGGGCTTTGGCACCCCGTCAGTCGGGCGCTTATTTTTTGGTCCGCCTGTGGCCGGGGTCTATTTTTGGCACACGGAAACCCCTCGCAAAGTCTCACCCCATTCGGAATCCGGCGGACGAACTTCGCCAGCCCCACCCCCCAAGGCTATAGCCCACCCGTTTTTTGGCCATTTTTCCGCAGGGGGGCTTTGGTGCCCCGACCTTCGGGCGAATATTTTTGAGTATGGGTGTGTCCGCAGCCTATTTTTGGCACACGGACACCCCTCGCAAAGTCTCGCCCCATTCCGAGTCCGGCGGACGAACTTCGCCAGCCCCACCCCCCAAGGCTATAGCCCACCCGTTTTTTGGCCATTTTTCCGCAGGGGGGCTTTGGTGCCCCGACCTTCGGGCGAATATTTTTGAGTATGGGTGTGTCCGCAGCCTATTTTTGGCACACGGACACCCCTCGCAAAGTCTCGCCCCATTCCGAGTCCGGCGGACGAACTTCGCCAGCCCCACCCCCCAAGGCTATAGCCCACCCGTTTTTTGGGCATTTTTCCGCAAGGGGGCTTTTACGCCCCGACCTTTGGGTGCTTATTTTTTGGCGCGGCTATGACCGCGGCCTATTTTTCGCACACGGAGGCCCCTCACAAAGTCTCGCCCCATTCCAAGTCCGGCGGACGAACTTTGCCAGCCCCACCCCCCATGGCTATAGCCCAACGTTTTTTGGGCATTTTTGCGCAGGGGGGCTTTGGCACCCCAACCTTCGGGCGCTGATTTTTGGGTACGGCTGTGCCCGCAGCCTATTTTTGGCAAACGTAGGCACCTCGCAAAGTCTCGCCCCATTCTGAGTCCGGCAAACGAACTTCGCCAGCCCCACCCCCCATGGCAATAGCCCATCCGCTTTGGCGCCCCGACTTACGGGCGTTTATTTTTGGGCGCGGCTGTACCCGCGGCCTATTTATGGCACATGGAGGCCCCTTGCAAAGCCTGAGCCCATTCCGAGTCCGGCGGACGAATTTCACCAGCCCCTCCCCCCTAGGCTATAGCCCACCCGTTTTTTGGCCATTTTTCCACAGGGGGGCTTTGGCGCCCCGACCTTCGGGTGCTTATTTTTGGGCGCGGCTGTACCTGTGGCCTATTTTTGGCTCACGGAGGTCCCTCGCAAATTCTCACCCCATTCTGAGTCCGGCGGACGAACTTCGTCAGCCCCACCCCCCAAGGCTATAGCCCACCCGTTTTTTGGGCGTTTTTCCGCAGGGGGGCTTTGGCGCGCCGTCCTTCGGGCGCTTATTTTTGGTCATGGCTATGCCCGTGGCCTATTTTTGGCACATGGAAGCCCCTCGTAAAGTCTCGCCCCATTCCGAGTCCGGCAGACGAACTTCTCCAGCCCCACCACGCAAGGCTATAACCCAACAGTTTTTTGGGCATTTTTCCGCAGGGGGCTTTGGCACCCCGTCCTTCAGGCGCTCATTTTTTGGTGTGACTCTTCCTGCGGCCTATTTTTGGCACACGGAGGTCCCTCACAAAGTCTCGCCCCATTCCGAGCCCGGCGGATGAACTTCGCCAGCCCCACCCCCCAAGGCTATAGCCCACCTGTTTTTTGGTCAATTTTCCGTAGGGGGACTTTGGTGCCCCAAACTTCGGGCGCTTACTATTGGGAGCGGCTGTGCCTGCGGCCGATTTTTGACACACAGAGGCCCCTCACAAAGTCTCGCCCCATTCCGAGTCCGGCAGACGAACTTCGCCAGCCCCACCCCCCAAGGCTATAGCCTACCCGTTTTTTGGGCAATTTTCCACAGGGCGGCTCTGGCACCCCGACCTTCGGGTGTATACTTTTTGGAGCGGCAGTGCCCGCGGCCTATTTTTGGCACACGGAGGCCGCTCGCAAAGTCACGACCCATTCTGAGTCCGGTGGACGAACGTCGCCAGCCCCACCCCCGAAGGCTATGCCCACCCATTTTTTGGGCATTTTTCTGCAGGGGGCGTTGACATCCCAACCTTCGGGCACTTTTTTTTTGGCATGGCTGTGCCCGCGGCCTATTTTTCGCTTAGGGTGGCCCCCTACAAAGTCTCGCCCCATTCCGTGTCCGGCGGACAAACTTCACCAGCCCCACCCCCCAAGGCTATAGCCCACCCACTTTTTGGGAATTTTTCCGCAGGCGGGCTTTGGTACCCCAACCTTTGGGCACTTATTTTTGGGCGCGGCTGTGTCCGCCGCCTATTTTTTGCACAAGAAGGCCCCTCGCAAAGTCTCGACCCATTCGGAGTCCGGCGGACGAACTTCGCCAGCCCCACCACCCAAGGCTATAGCCCACCCGTTCTTTTGGCATTTTTCCCCAGGGGGCTTCGGTGCCCCGACCTTCAGGCGCGGCCGTACCCGCATCCTTATTTTTGGCACACAGAGGCCCCTCGCAAACTCTCGCCGAATTCCGAGTCCGGTGGACGAACTTCGCCCGCCCCACCCCCCAAGGCTATAGCCCACCCATTTTTTGGGCATTTTTCTGCATGGGGGCTTTGGCGCCCCGACCTTCAGGTGCTTATTTTTGTCCGCGGCTGTGTCCGGGGCCTATTTTTGGCCCACGGAGGCCGCTCGCAAAGTTTCGCCCCATGCCGAGTCTGGCGGACGAACTTCGCAAGCCCCACCCCCCAACGCTATAGGCCACCCGTTTTTTGGGCATTTTTCAGCAGGGGGACTTTGGCGCCTGATCTTCGGGCACTTACTTTTGGTCGCGGCTGTGCCCGCGGCCTATTTTTGCCACACGGAGGGCCCTCGCAAAGTCTCGCTGTATTCTCAGTCCGGCGGATGAACTTCGCCAGCCCCATCCCCCAAGGCTATAGCCTACCCGTTTATTGGGCATTTTTCCACATGGGAGCATTGGCGCCCCAACCTTCGTGCCCTTTTTTTTGGTGCGGCTGTGCCCGCAGCCTATTTTTGGCCCACGGACACCCGTCGTAAAGTCGCGCCACATTCCGAGTCCGGCGGACGAACTTCGCCAGCCCCACCCCCCAAGGCTATAGCCCACCCGTTTATTGGGCATTTTTCCGCAGGGAGGCTTTGACGCCATGACCTTTGGGCGCTTATTTATGGGCGCGGCTGTGCCCGCGGCCTATTTTTGGCGCATGGAGACGCCTCGCAAAATCTCGCCCCAATCCGAGTCCGGCGGACGAACTTCACCAGCCCCACACCCCAAGGCTTTAGCCCACCGTATTTTTGGGCATTTTTCCGCAGGGCGGCTTTGGTGCCCCAACCTTCGGGTGGTTATTTTTGGGAGCGGCTGTGCCCGGAGCCTATTTTCGACACACGGAGGCCGCTCGCAAAGTCTCGCCCCATTCCAAGTCCGGCGGAAGAACTTCGCCAGCCCCACCCCCCAAGGCTTTGGCCCACCCATTTTCTCGGCATTTTTCCGCAGGGGGGCTTTGGCGACCAGACCGTCGGGTGCTTATTTTTTGGCCCAGCTGTGCCCGCGGCCTATTTTTGGAACACGGAGGCCCCTCGCAAAGTCTCGCCCCATTCCGAGTCCGACGGACAAACTTCTTCAGCCCCACCCCCCAAGGCTATAGCCCAGCCGTTTTTTTGCCATTTTTCCGCAGTGGGGAATTGGCGCCTCGACCTTCAGGCTCTTATTTTCGGGCGCGGCTGTGCCCGCGGCCTACTTTTGGCACATGGAGGCCCCTCGCAAAGTCTCATCCCATTCCGAGTCCGGCGGACAAACTTGGCCAGCCCCACCCCCCAAGGCTGTATCCCACCCGAGTATTGGGCATTTTTCCGCAGGGGGGCTTTGGCGCCCCGACCTTAGTGTGCTTATTTTTGTTCACGGCTGTGCCTGCGGCCTATTTTTGGCACATGGAGGCTCCTCGCAAAGTCGCGCCACATTCCGAGTCCGACGGACGAACTTCGCCAGCCCCAACCCCCAAGGCTATAGCCCACCCGTGTATTGGGCAATTTTCCACAGGGCGGCTCTGGCGCCCCGACCTTCAGGTGCATACTTTTGGGAGCGGCAGTGCCCGCGGCCTATTTTTGGCACACGGAGGCCGCTCGCAAAGTCACGACCCATTCCGACCTTCAGGCACTTTTTTTTGGGCGTGGCTGTGCCCGCGGCCTATTTTTGGCACAGGGTGGACCCTGTAAAGTCTCGCCCCATTCCGTGTCCGGCGGACAAACTTTGCCAGCCCCACCCCCCAAGGCTATAGCCCACCCACTTTTTGGGCATTTTTCCGCAGACGGGCTTTGGTACCCCGACCTTTGGGCGCTTATTTTTGGGCGCGGCTGTGCCCGCCGCCTATTTTTTGTACAAGAAGGCCCCTCGCAAAGTCTCGACCCTTTCGGAGTCCGGTGGACGAACTTTGCCAGCCCCACCACCCAAGGCTATAGCCCACCCGTTCTTTTGGCATTTTTCCGCAGGGGGCTTCCGTGCCCCGACCTTCAGGCGCGGCCGCACCCGCATCCTTTTTTTTGGCACACAGAGGCCCCTCGCAAACTCTCACCGCATTCCGAGTCCGGCGAACGAACTTCGCCCTCCCCACCCCCCAAGGCTATAGCCCACCCATTTTTTGGGCATTTTTCTGCAGGGGGCTTTGGCGCCCCGACCTTCGGGCGCTTTTTTTTTGGCGTGGCTGTGCCCGCGGCCTATTTTTGGCAAACGGAGGTCCCTTACAAAGTCTCGCCCATTCCGAGTCCGGCGGACAAACTTCGTCATCCCCACCCCCCAAGGCTATAGCCCACCCGTTTTCTGGGCATTTTTCCGCGGGGGGGCATTGACGCCCCGACCTTTGGGCGCTTATTTTTGGGTGTTGCTGTGCCCGCGGCCTATTTTTGGCCCACGGAGGCCCCTCTCAAATTCTCGCCTCATTCCGAGTCCGGCGGACGAACTTCGCCAGCACCACCCCCCAAGGCTATAGCCCACCCCTTTTTTGGGCATTTTTCCGCAGGGGGGTTTTGGCGCCCCGACCTTCGGGCGCTTTTTTTTTTGGCGTGGCTGTGCCCACGGCCTATTTTTGGCACTCATAGGTCCCTCGCAAAGTCTCGCCCCATTCCAAGTCCAGCGGACAAATTTCGCCATCCCCACCCCCCAAGGCTATAGCCCACCCGTTTTTTGGGCACTTTTCCGCGGGGGGGCTTTGACGCCCCGACCTTTGGGCGCTTATTTTTGGGTGCTGCTGTGCACGTGGCCTATTTTTGGCCAACGGAGGCCCCTCTCAAAGTCTCGCCCCATTCCGAGTCCGGCGGACGAACTTCGCCAGCACCACCCCCCAAGGCTGTAGCTCACCCGTTTTTTTGGCATTTTTCCGCAGAGGGGCTTTGGCGCCCCAACCTTCGGGTGCGGCTGTACCCGCGGTCTATTTTTGGCACACGGAGACCCCTTGCACAGTCTCGCCCCATTCCGTGTCCGGCGGATGAACTTCCCAGCCCCACCCCCCAAGGCTGTAGCCCAACCGTTTTTTGGCATTTTTCTGCAGGGGGGCTTTCGTATCCCGACCTGCGGGCGCTTATTTTTTACCACGGCTGTGCCCATGGCCTATTTTTGGCACACAGAAGCCCCTCGCAAAGTCTCACCCGATTCTGAGTCCGGCGGACGAACTTCGCCAGCCCCACCCCCAAAGGCAATAGCCCACCCGTTTTTTGGGCATTTTTCCGCAGGGGGACTTTGGCGCCCCGACCTTCGGGCGCTTATTTTTGGGCGCAGCTGTGCCCGCGGTCTATTTTTGGCACACGGAGGCCCCTCGCAAAGTCTCACCCGATTCTGAGTCCGGCGGACGAACTTCGCCAGCCCCACCCCCAAAGGCAATAGCCCACCCGTTTTTTGGGCATTTTTCCCAAGGGGGGCTTTGGCGTCCCGACCTTCGGCTGCTTATTTTTGTCCGCGGCTGCGTCCGCGGCCTATTTTTGGCCTACGGAGGCCGCTCGCAAAGTCTCACCCCATGCCGAGTCCGGCGGACGAACTTCGCCAGCCCCACCCCCAAAGGCAATAGCCCACCCGTTTTTTGGGCATTTTTCCGCAGGGGGACTTTGGCGCCCCGACCTTCGGGCGCTTATTTTTGGGCGCGGCTGTGCGCGCGGCCTATTTTTGGCACACAGAGGTCCCTCGCAAAGTCTCGCTGTATTCCGAGTCCGGCGGACGAACTTCGCCAGCCCCATCCCCCAAGGCTATAGCCCACCCATTTATTGGGCATTTTTCCGCATGTGAGCATTGGCGCCCCAACCTTCGTGCCCTTTTTTTTGGCGCGGCTGTGCCCGTAGCCTATTTTTGGCCCACGGAGACCCGTCGCAAAGTCGCGCCACATTCCGAGTCCGGCGGACGAACTTCGCCAGCCGCACCCCCCAAGGCTATAGCCCACCCGTTAATTGGGCATTTTTCCGCTGAGAGGCTTTGGCGCCATGACCTTTGGGAGCTTATTTATGGGCGCAGCTGTGCCCGCGGCCTATTTTTGGCGCATGGAGACGTCTCGCAAAGTCTCGCCGCAATCCGAGTCTGGCGGACGAACTTCGCCGGCCCCACACCCCAAGGCTATAGCCCACCGGTTTTTTGGGCATTTTTCCGCAGGGGGGCTTTGGTGCCCCAACCTTCGGGTGGTTATTTTTGGGAACGGCTGTGCCCGGGGCCTATTTTCGACACATGGAGGCCCCTCGCAAAGTCTCGCCCCATTCCGAGTCCGGCGGAAGAACTTCGCCAGCCACACCCCCCAAGGCTTTAGCCCACCCATTTTCTCAGCATTTTTCCGCAGGGGGAAATTGGCGCCCCGACCTTCAGGCTCTTATTTTCGGGTGCGGCTGTGCCCGCGGCCTATTTTTGGCACTTAGACACCCCTCGCAAAGTCTCATCCCATTCCGAGTCCGGCGGACAAACTTGGCCAGCCCCACCCCCCAAGGTTGTTTCCCACCCGTGTATTGGGCATTTTTCCGCAGGGGGGCTTTCGACCTTAGTGCGCTTATTTTTGGGCACGGCTGTGCCTGCGGCCTATTATTGGCAAACGGAGGCTTCTCGCAAAGCTGCGCCACATTCCGAGTCCGACGGACGAACTTCGCCAGCCCAAATCCCCAAGGCTATAGCCCACCCGTGTATTGGGCATTTTTCCGCAGGGGGGCTTTGGCGCCCCGACCTTCGGGCACTTATTTTCGGGCAGGGCTGTGTCCGCGCCCTATTTTTGGCACACGTAGGCCTTTTACAATGTCTCGCCCCATTCCGAGTCCGGCGGACGAACTTCGCCAGCCCCAACCCCCAAGGCTATAGCCCACCAATTTGTTGGGCATTTTTCCCCGGGGAGGCATTGGCGTCCCGACCATTGGGCGCTTATTTTTCGGCGTGGCTGTGCCCGCGGTCTATTTTTGGAACACGGAGGCCCCTCGCAAAGTCTTGGCCCATTGCGAGTCCGGCGGACAAACTTCCCAAGCCCAACCCCCTAGGCTATATCCCACCCGTTTTTTGGGAATTTTTCCGCCGGGGGGCTTTGGCGCCCCGACCTTCGGGCGTGGCTGTGCCCGCGTCCTATTTTTGGCTCACGGAGGCCCCTCGCAAAGGCTCGCCCCATTCCGAGTCCGGCGGACGAACTTCGCCAGTTCCACCCCCCAAGGCTATAGCCCACCCATTTTTTTAGCATTAGTCTGCTGGGGGTCTTTGGCGCCCCGACCTTCGGGCACTTATTTTTTGGCGCGGCTGTGCCCGCAGCCTATTTTTGGTGCACAGAGGCCCCTCGCAAAGTCTTGCCCAATTCCGAGTCCGGCGGACGACCTTCGCCAGCCCACCCCCCAAGGCTATACCCCACCCCCCAAGGCTATAGCCCACCCCCGAAGGCTATAGCCCACCAGTTGTTTGGGCATTTTTGCTTAGGGGGGCTTTGGCGCCCCGACCTTCGGGCACTTATTTTTGGGCGCGGCTGTGACCGCGGCCTATTTTTGGCACACGGAGGCCCCTCGCAAAGTCTCATCCCATTCCGAGTCCGGCGGACAAACTTCGCAAGCCCCGCCCCCCAAGGCTATATCCCACCCGTGGATTGGGCATCTTTCCGCAGGGGGGCTTTGGCGCCCCGACCTTCGTGCGCTTATTTTTTGGGTCGGCTGTGCCGGCGGCCTATTTTTGGCACACGGAGTCTCCTCGCAAAGTCGCGCCACATTCCGAGTCCGACGGACGAACTTCGTCAGCCCCAACCCCCAAGGCTATAGCCCACCCATTTATTGGGCATTTTTCCCCAGGGGGGCTTTGGCGCACCGACTTTTTGGGTGCGGCTGTGCCCGCGGCCTATTTTTGGTACACAAAAACCCCTCGCAAAGTCTCGCCCAATTCCATGTCCGGAGGACGAACTTCGCTAGCCCCACCTACCGAGGCTATACCCCACCCATTTTTTCGGCATTTTTCCGCAGGGGGGCTTTGGCGCCCCGACCTTCGGGCTCTTATTTTTGGGAGCGGTTGTGCCCGCGGCCTATTTTTGGTACACAAAAACCCCTCGCAAAGTCTCAGATGTGTATAAGAGACAGCCCCAAGGCTATAGCCCACCGGTTTTTTGGGCATTTTTTCGCAGGGGGGCTTTGGCGCTCCGACCTTTGGGCACTTCTTTTTGGGCGAGGCTGTGCCTGTGGCCTATTTTTGGCACACGGAGGCTCCTCGTAAAGTCTCACCCCATTCCGAGTCCGGCGAACGAACTTCGCCAGCCCCATCCCCCTAGGCTACAGCCCACCAATTTTTTGGGTATTTTTACATAGGGGGGCATTGGAATCCCGACCTTCGGGTGCTTATTTTTGGGCGCAGTTGTGCCCGCGGCCTATTTTTGGGACACGGAGGCCCCTCGTAAAGTATCGCCCCATTCCGAGTCCGGCGGACGAACTTCGCCGGCCCCACCCCCCAAGGCTATAGCCCTCCCGGTTTTTGGGCATTTTTCCGCAGGGGGGCTTTGGCGCCCCGACCTTCGGGCACTTATTTTTGGGCGCGGCTGTGCCCACGGCCTATTTTTGGGACACGGAGGCACCTCGTAAAGTCTTGCCCCATTCCGAGTCCGGCGGACGAACATCGACAGCCCCACCCGCCAAGGCTATAGCCCACCCGTTTTTTGGGCATTTTTTCGCAGTGGGGCTTTGGCGCCCCGACCTTCGGGCGCTTCTTTTTGCGTATGGCTGTTCCCGCGGCCTATGTTTGGCACACGGAGGCCCTTCGGAAAGTCTCACCCCATTCCGAGTCCGGCGGACGAACTTCACCAGCCCCACCCCCCAAGGCTATAGCCCACCCGTTTTTTGGGCGTTTTTCCGCAGGGGGGCTTTGGAACCCCGATCTTTGGGCGCTTATTTTTCGGCGCGGTTGTGCCCGCGGCCTATTTTTGGGACACTGAGGAACCTTGCAAAGTCTTGCCCCATTCCGAGTCCGGCGGACGAACTTCGCCATCCCAAGCCCCTAAGGCCATAGCCCACCCGTTTTTTGGGCATTTTTTCGCAGGGGGGCTTTGGCGCTCTGATCTTTGGGCGCTTCTTTTTGGGCGTGGCTGTGCCTGCGGCCTATTTTTAGCACACGGAGGCCCCTCGTAAAGTCTCACCCCATTCCGAGTCCGGCGAACGAACTTCGCCAGCCCCACCCCCCAAAGCCATAGCCCACCCGTTTTTTGGGCATTTTTCCGTAGGGGGGCTTTGGAACCCCGACCTTCGGGAGCTTATTTTTGGGCGCAGTTCTGCCCGCGGCCTATTTTTGGGACATTGAGGAACCTCGCAAAGTCTTGCCCCATTCCGAGTCCGGCGGACGAACTTCGCCAGCCCCACCCCCCAAAGCCATAGCCCACCCGTTTTTTGGGCATTTTTTCGCAGGGGGGCTTTGGCGCTCCGATCTTCGGGCACTTCTTTTTGGGCGCGGCTGTGCCTGCAGCCTATTTTTGGTACACGGAGGCCCCTCGTAAAGTATCGCCCCATTCCGAGTCCGGCGGACGAACTTCGCCAGCCCCACCCCCCAAAGCCATAGCCCACCCGTTTTTTGGGCATTTTTCCGCAGGGGGGTTTTGGCGACCCGACCTTCGGGCGCTTATATTTGGGCGCGACTGTGCCCGCGGCCAATTTTTGGTGCATGGAGGCCCCTAGCAAAGTCGCGTCCCATTCCGAGTCCGGCGGACGAACTTCGCCAGCCCCACCCCCCATGGCTATTGCCCACCCGTTTTTTAGGCATTTTTACGCAGCCGGGCTTCGGCGCCCCAACCTTCGGACGCTTATTTATGGGGACGGCTGTGCCCGCAGCCTATTTTTGGCACACAGAGGCTCCTCACAAAGTCTCACCCCATTCCGAGTCCGGCAGACAAACGTCGCCAGCCCTACCCCCCAAGGCTATAGCCCCCCCATTTTTTGGGCATTTTTCCGCAGGGGGGCTTTGGCGCCCCGACCTTTGGCTGCTCACTTTTGGGAGCGGCTGGTCCCACGGCCTATTTATGGCACATGGAGGCCCCTCGCAAAGTCTCGCCCCATTCCGAGTCCGGCGGACGAACTTCGCCAGGCCCACCCCCCAAGGTTATAGCCCACTCGTTTTTTGGGCATTTTTCTGCAGGGGGGCTTTGACGCCCCAACCTTCGGACGCTTATTTTTGGGCACAGCTGTGCCCGCAACCTATTTTTGGCACACGGAGGCCCGTCGCAAAGTCTCACCCCATTCCGAGTCCGGCGGAAAAACTTCGCCAGCCCCACCCCCAAGGCTATAGCCCACCCGTTTTTTGGGCATTTTTCCGGTGGGGGGCTTTGGTGCCCCGACCTTCAGGCACTTATTTTTGGGCGCGGTTGTGCCCGCGGCCTATGTTTGGCCCACGGAGGCCCCTCGCAAAGTCTCGCCCCATTCCGTGGCCGGCGGGCGAACTTCGCCAGCCCCACCCACTTCGCCAGCCCCACCCACAAAGGCAATAGCCCACCCGTTTTTTGGGCATTTTTACGCAGGGGGGCTTCGGCGTCCCAACCTTTGGACGGTTATTTTTTGGTACGGCTGTGCCCGCAGCCTATTTTCGGCACACAGAGGCCCCTTGGAAAGTCTCGCCCAATTCCGAGTCCGACGGATGAACTTTGCTAGCCCCACCCCCCAAGGCTATAATCCACCCGTTTTTTGGGCATTTTTCCACAGGGGGGCTTTGGCACCCGACCTTCGGGTGCTTATTTTTGGGAGCGGCTGAGCCCACGGCCTATCTTTGGCACACGGAGGCCCCTCGCAAAGTCTCGGCCCATTCCGAGTCCGGCGGACGAACTTTGCCAGCCCCACCCACCAAGTGTATAGCCCACCCCTTTTTTTGGCATTTTTCCGCAGGGGGGCTTTGGCGCCCCGACCTTCGGACGCTTATTTTTGGGCGCGGCTGTGACCGCAGCCTATTTTTGGCAAACAGAGGCCCCTAGCAAAGTCTCGCCCCATTCCGAGTCCAGCAGACGAACTTCGCCAGCCCCACCACCCAAGGCTATAGCCCACCCGTTTTTTGGGCATTTTTCCACAGGGGGGCTTTGGCACCCGACCTTCGGGTGCTTATTTTTGGGCGCGGCTGTGACCGCAGCCTATTTTTGGCAAACAGAGGCCCCTAGCAAAGTCTCGCCCCATTCCGAGTCCAGCAGACGAACTTCGCCAGCCCCACCACCCAAGGCTATAGCCCACCCATTTTTTGGGCATTTTTCCGTAGGGGGGCTTTGGCGCCCCGACCTTCAGGAGCTTATTTTTTGGAGCGGCTGTGCTCGTAGCCTATTTTCTGTACACGGAGGCCCCTCACAAAGTCTCGCCCCATTCTGATTCCGGCGTACGAACTTCGCCAACCCCACCCGCCAAGGCTATAGCCCGCCCGTTTTTTGGGCATTTTTCCGCGGCGGGGCTTTGGCGCCCCAAACTTTGGATGCTTAGTTTTCGGCACGGCTGTGCCCGCAGCCTATTTTTGGCACATGGAGGCCCCTCACAAAGTCTCACCCCATTCCGAGTCCGGCGGACGAACTTCGCCAGCCCCACCACCCAAGGCTATAGCCCACCCGTTTTTTGGGCATTTATCCGCAGGGGGGCTTTGGCGTCCCAACCTTCGGGAGCTTATTTTTTGGCGCGGCTGTGCCCGCGGCCTATTTTCTGCATACGGAGGCCCCTCGTAGAGTCTCGCCCCATTTCGAGTCCGGTGGACGAACTTCGCCAGCCCCACCCCCCAAGGCTATACCCCACCCATTTTTTGAGCATTTTTCCGGTGGGGGGCTTTGGCGCCCCGACCTTCAGGCGCTTATTTTTGGGCGTGGTTGTGCCCGCAGCCTATTTTTGGCCCACAGAGGCCCTCGCAAAGTTTCGCCCCATTCCGAATCCGGTGGACGAACTTCGCCAGCCCTACCCCCCAAGGCCATAGCCCACCCGTTTTTTGGGCATTTTTCCGCTGGGGGACATTGGCGCCCCAACCTTCGGGCTCTTATTTTTGGGCACGCCTGTGCCCGTGGCCTATTTTTGGCACACGGAGGGCCCTCGCAAAGTCTCGCCCCATTCCGAGTCCGGCGGACGAACTTCGCGAGCCCCAACCCCCAAGAGATGTGTATAAGAGACAGCCCCAAGGCTATAGCCCACCCGTTTTTTGGGCATTTTTCCGCAGCGGGGCTTTGGCGCCCCGACCTTCAGGCGCTTATTTTTGGGGGCGGCTGTGCCCGTAGCCTATTTTTGGCAAACTTAGGCCCCTAGCAAAGTCTCGCCACATTCCGAGTCCGTCGGACGAACTTCGTCCGCCCCACTCCCCATGGCTATACCCCACCCGTTTTTTGGGCATTTTTACGCAGGGGGACTTCAGCGCCCCAACCTTCGGATGCTTATTTTTGGGCACGGCTGTGCCCGCATCCTATTTTTGGCACACAGAGGCCTCTCGCAAACTCTCGCCCCATTCCGAGTCTGGTGGATGAACTTGGCCAGCCCCACCCCCCAAGGCTATAGCCCCCCCGTTTTTTGGGCATTTTTCCGCAGGGGGGCTTTGGCGTCCCGACCTTTGGTTGCTTACTTTTGGGAGCGGCTGTGTCCATGGCCTATTTTTAGCACATGGAGGCCCCTCGCAAGGTCTCGCCCCATTCCGAGTCCGGCGGACGAACTTCGCCAGCCCCACCCCCCAAGGTTATAGCCCATTCGTTTTTTGGGCATTTTTCCGCAGGGGGCTTTGGCGGCCCAACCTTCGGACGCTTATTTTTGGGCACAGCTGTGCTCGCAGCCTATTTTTGGCTCATAGAGGCCCCTCGCGAAGTCTCGCCCCATTCCGAGTCCGGCGGATGAACTTCGGCGGCCCCACCCCCCAAGGCTATAGCCCCCTGTTTTTTGGGCATTTTTCCGCATGGGGGCTTTGGCGCCCCGACCTTTGGTTGCTTACTTTTGGGAGCGGCTGTGCCCACGGCCTATTTTTGGCACATTGAGGCCCCTCGCAAAGTCTCGCCCCATTCCGAGTCCGGCGGACGAACTTCGCCAGCCCCACCCCCCAAGGTTATAGCCCACTCGTTTTTTGGGCATTTTTCCGCAGGGGGGCTTTGGCGCCCCAACCTTCGGACGCTTATTTTTGGGCACGGCTGTGCCCGCAGCCTATTTTTGGCAAACGGAGGCCCCTAGCAAAGTCTCGCCCCATTCCGAGTCCGGCGGATGAACTTCGCCAGCCCCACCCCCCAAGGTTATAGCCCACTCGTTTTTTGGGCATTTTTCCGCAGGGGGGCTTTGGCGCCCCAACCTTCGGACGCTTATTTTTGGGCACGGCTGTGCCCGCAGCCTATTTTTGGCAAACGGAGGCCCCTAGCAAAGTCTCGCCCCATTCCGAGTCCGGCGGATGAACTTCGCCAGCCCCACCCCCCAAGGTTATAGCCCACCCATTTTTGGGCATTTTTCCGCAGGTGAGCTTTGGCACCCGGACCTTCGGGCGTGGCTGTGCCCACGGCCTATTTTCTGCACATGGAGGCCCCTCGAAAAGTCTCGTCCCATTCCGAGTCCGGCGGACGAACTTCGCCAGCCCCACCGCCAAGGCAATAGCCCACCCGTTTTTTGGGCATTTTTCCGGTGTGGGGCTTTGCTGCCCCGATCCTCAGGCGCTTATTTTTGGGCGCGGTTGTGCCCGCGGCCTATTTTTGGACCACGGAGGCCCCTCGCAAAGTCTTGCCCCATTCCAAGTCAGGCAGGCGAACTTCGCTAGCCCCACCACCCAAGGCTATAGCCCACCCATTTTTTGGGCATTTTTCCGCAGGGGTTCTTTTGCGCCCCGACCTTCAGGAGCTTATTTTTTGGTGCGGCTGTGCCCACGGCCTATTTTCTGCATACGTAGGCCCCTCGTAAAGTCTCGCCCCATTTTGAGTCCGGCGGACGAACTTCGCAGCCCCACCCCCCAAGGCTATAGCCCACCCGTTTTTTGGGCATTTTTCCGGTGGGGGGCTTTGGCGCCCCGACCTTCAGGCGCTTATTTTTTGACGCGGTTGTGCCCGCAGCCTATTTTTAGCCCACAGAGGCCCCTCGCAAAGTCTCGCCCCATTCCGAATCCGGTGGACGAACTTCGCCAGCCCTACCCCCCAAGGCCATAGCCGACCCGTTTTTTGGGCATTTTTACGCTGGGGGGCATTGGCGCCCCGACCTTTGGGCACTTATTTTTGGGCACGCCTATGCCCACGGCCTGTTTTTGGCACACGGAGGGCGCTCACAAAGTCTCGCCCCATTCCGAGTCCGGCGGACGAACTTCGCGAGCCCCAACCCCCAAGTCTATAGCCCACCCGTTTTTTGGCCATTTTTCTGCCCTGGGGCTTTGGCGCCCCAACCTTCGGACGCTTATTTTTAGGCATGGCTGTGCCTGCAGCCTATTTTTGGCACTCGGAGGCCCCTCGCAAAGTCTCGCCCCATTCCGATTCCGGCGGACGAACTTCGCCAGCCCGACCGCCCAAGCTATAGCCCACCCGTTTTTTGGGCATTTTTCCGGTGGGAGGCTTTGGCGGCACGACCATTGGACGCTTATTTTTGGGCACGGCTGTGCCCGCGGCCTATTTTTGGCACACGGAGACCCCATGCAAACTCTCACCCCATTCCGAGTCCGGCAGACGAACTTCGCCAGCCGCACCCCCCAAGGCTATAGCTCACCCATTTTTTGTGCATTTTTCCAGTGGGGAGCTTTGGCGCCCCGACCTTCGGGTGCTTATTTTTGGGTGCGGCTGTGCCCGCGGCCTATTTTTGGACCACGGAGACCCCTCGCCCCATTCCGAGTCCGGCGGACGAACTTCGCCAGCCCCACCCCCCAACGCTATAGCCCACCCGTTTTTTGGGCTTTTTTCCGCAGGTGGGCATTGGCGCCCCGACTTTCGGGCGCTTATTTTTGGGCATGACAGTGCCCGCGGCCTATTTTCTACACACAGAGGCCCCTCGCAAAGTCTCGTCCCATTCCGATTCCGGCGGACGAACTTCGCCAGCCCCACCCTCCAAGGCTATAGCCCACCCGTTTTTTGGGCTTTTTTCCGCAGGTGGGCATTGGCGCCCCGACTTTCGGGCGCTTATTTTTGGGCATGACAGTGCCCGCGGCCTATTTTCTACACACAGAGGCCCCTCGCAAAGTCTCGTCCCATTCCGATTCCGGCGGACGAACTTCGCCAGCCCCACCCCCGAAGGCTATAGCCCGCCCGTTTTTTGGGCATTTTTCCGCGGTGGGGCTTTGGTGCCCCAACCTTCGGATGCTTAGTTTTAGGCACGGCTGTGCCCGCAGCCTATTTTTGGCACATGGAGGCCCCTCGCAAAGTCTCACCCCATTCCGAGTCCGGCGGACGAACTTCGCCAGCCCCACCCCCCAAGGCTATAGCCCACCCGTTTTTTGGGCATTTTTCCGCAGGGGAGCTTTGGCGCCCCAACCTTCGGGCGCTTATTTTTTGGCGCGGCTGTGCCCGCGGCCTATTTTCTGCATACGGAGGCCCCTCGCAAAGTCTCGCCCCATTCCGAGTCCGGCAGACGAACTTCGCCAGCCCCACCCCCCAAGGCTATAGCCCACCCGTTTTTTGGGCATTTTTCCAGTGGGGAACTTTGGCGCCCCGACCTTCGGGTGCTTATTTTTGGGCGAGGTTGTGCCCGTGGCCTATTTTTGGCCCACGGAGACCCCTCGCAAAGTCTCGCTGCATTTCGAGTCCGGCGGACGAACTTCGCCGGCCCCGCCCCCCAAGGCTGTAGCCCACCCATTTTTGGGCATTTTTCCGGTGGGGGGCTTTGGCCCCCGGACCTTCGGGCACTTATTTTTGGGCGTGGCTGCGTCCGCGGCCTATTTTTGGCACATGGAGGCCCCTCACAAAGTCTTGCCCCATTCCGAGTCCGGCGGACGAATTTCGCGAGCCCCACCCCCCAAGGCTATAGCCCACCCGTTTTTTGGGCATTTTTCTGCTGGGGGGCTTTGGCGCCCCGACCTTAAGGCGCTTATTTTTGGGTGCGTCTTTGCCCGCATCCTATTTTTGGCACACGGAGGCCCCTCGCAAAGTTTCACCCCATTCCGAATCTGGCGGACGAACTTCACAAGCCCTACCCCCCCAAGGCCATAGCCCACCCGTTTTTTTGGCATTTTTCCGGTGGGAGGCTTTGGTGCCCCGACCTTCGGGCACTTATCTTTGGGCACGCCTGTGCCTGCGGCCTATTTTTGGCACACGGAGGCCACTTGCAAAATCTCGCCCCATTCCGAGTCCGGCAGACGAACTTCGCCAGCCCCACCCCCCAAGGCTATAGCCCACCCGTTTTTTGGGCATTTTTCCGGTGGGGGGTTTGGCGCCCCGACCTTCGGGCACTTATTTTTCGGCGTGGCTGTGCCCGTGGCCTATTTTTGGCACACGGAGGCCCCTCGGAAAGTCTTGCCCCATTCCGAGTCCGGCGGACGAATTTCGTGAGCCCCACCCCCCAAGGCTATAGCCCACCCGTTTTTTGGGCATTTTTTTGCTGGGGGGCTTCGGCGCCCCGACCTTAAGGCGCTTATTTTTGGGTACGGCTTTGCCCACGTCCTATTTTTGGCACACGGAGGCCCCTCGTAAAGTCTCGCTCCATTCCGAATCTGGCGGACGAACTTCGCCAGCCCTACCCCCCCTACCCCCCCAAGGCCATAGCCCACCCGTTTTTTTGGAATTTTTTCGGTGGGGGGCTTTGGCGTCCCGACCTTCGGGCACTTATTTTTGGGAGCGCCTGTGTCCGCGGCCTATTTTTGGCACACGGAGGCCCCTCGCAAAGTCTCGTCCCATTCCGAGTTCGGGGGATTGGCACACGGAGGCCCCTCGCAAAGTCTCGTCCCATTCCGAGTCCGGGGGATGAACTTCGCGAGCCCCACCCCGCAAGGCAATAGCCCACCCGTTTTTTGGCCATTTTTCTGCATCGGGGCTTTGGCGCCCCGACCTTCAGGCCCTTATTTTTGGGCGCGGCTGTGCCCGCGGCCTATTTTCTGAACACAGAGGCCCCTCGCTAAGTCTCGTCCCATTCCGATTCCGGGGGATGAACTTCGCCAGTCCCACCCCCCAAGGCTATAGCCCGCCCGTTTTTTTGGCATTTTTCCGGGGGGGGGGGGGGCTTTGGTGCCCCAACCTTCGGACGCTTATTTTTAGGCACTGCTGTGACCGCAGCCTATTTTTGACACATGGAGGCCCCTCGCAAAGTCTCACCCCATTCCGAGTATGGCGGACGAACTTCGCCAGCCCCACCCCCCAAGGCTATAGCCCACCCATTTTTTGGGAATTTTTCCGCAGGGGGGCTTTGGCGCCCCGACCTTCAGGCACTTATTTTTTGGCGCGGCTGTGTCCCCGGCCTATTTTCTGCACACGGAAACCCCTCGCAAAGTCTCGCCCCATTCCGTGTCCGAAGGACTAACTTCGCCAGCCCCACCCCCCAAGGCTATAGCCCACCCATTTATTGGGCATTTTTCCGGTGGGGGGCTTTGGCGCCCCGACCTTCCAGCGCTTATTTTTGAAACGGTTGCGCCCGCGGCCTATTTTTGGTCCACAGAGGGCCCTCGCAAAGTCTCGCCCCATTCCAAATCCGGCAGACAAACTTCGCCAGCCCCACCCCCCAAGGCCATAGCCGACCCATTTTTTGGGCATTTTTCCGGTGGGGGGCTTTGGCGCCCCGACCTTCAGGCGCTTATTTTTGGGCGCGGCTGTGTCCGAGGCCTATTTTTGGCACACGGAGGACCCTCGCAAAGTCTCACCCCATTCCGAGTCCGGCGGACGAACTTCGCCAGCCCCACACGCAAGGCCATAGCCCACCGATTTTTTGGGCATTTTTCCGGTGGGGGGCTTTGGCGCCCCGACCTTCGGATGCTTATTTTTGGGCACGGCTGTGCCCGCAGCCTATTTTCAGCACATGGAGGCCCCACGCAAAGTCTCGCCCCATTCCGATTCCGGCGGAAGAACTTCGCCAGTCCCACCCCCCAAGGCTATAGCCCACCCGTTTTTTGGGCATTTTTCCGCGGGGGGCTTTGGCGCGCCGACCTTCGGGCGCTTATTTTTGGGCGCGGCTGTGCCCGCATCCTATTTTTGGCACACGGAGGCCCCTCGCAAATTCTCACCCCATTCCGAGTCTGGCGGACGAACTGCGCCGGCTCCACCCCACGAGGCTATAGCCCACCCGTTTTTTGGGCATTTTTCTGCGGGGGGGCTTTGGCCACCCAACCTTTGGGCCCTTATTTTTGGGCACGGCTATGCCCGTGGCCTATTTTTGGCACACAGAGGCCGCTCGTAAATTCTCACCCCATTCCGAGTCTCGCGGACGAACTTCGACAGCCCCACCCCACTAGGCTATAGCCCACCCGTTTTTTGGGCGTCTTTCTGAAGGGGGGCTTTGGCGCCCCAACCTTCGGGCGCTTATTTTTGGGCGCGGCTGTACCCGCGGCGTATTTTTGGCACACGGAGGCCCCTCGCAAATTCCCACCCCATTCCGAGTCCGGGGGACGAACTTTGCCAGCCCTACCCCTCAAGGCTATAGCCCACCCATTTTTTTGGCATTTTTCCGCAGGGGGGCTTTGGCGCCCTGACCTTCGGTGCTTATTTTTGGGCGCGGCTGTTCCCGCATCCTATTTTTGGCACATGGAGGCCCCTCGCAAATTCTCACCCCATTCCGACCCTGGCGGACGAACTTCGGCAGCCCCACCCCACAAGGCCACAGCCCACCCGTTTTTTGGGCAATTTTCCGCAGGGGGGCTTTGGCGCCCCAACCTTCGGGCACTTATTTTTGGGCACGGCTGTGCCCGCGGCCTATGGTTGGCACACGGAGGCCCCTCGCAAAGTCTCACCCCAATCTGAGTCCGGCGGACGAACTTCGCCAGCCCCACCCCCCAACGCCATAGCCCACCCATTTTTTGGGCATTTTTCTGCGGGGGGGCTTTGACCACCTGACCTTCGGGCGCTTATTTTTGGGCACGGCTGTGGCCGCAGCCTAATTTCAGCACACGGAGGCCCCACGCAAAGTCTCGCCCCATTCCGATTCCGGCGGAAGAACTTCGCCTGCCCCACCCCCCAAGGCTATAGCCCACCCGTTTTTTGGGCATTTTTCCGCTGGGGGGCTTTGGCGCCCCGACCTTCGGGCGCTTATTTTTGGGCGAGGCTATGCCCGCATCCTATTTTTGGCACACGGAGGCCCCTCGCAAATTCTCACCCCATTCCGAGTCTGGAGGACGAACTGCGCCGGCCCCACCCCACGAGGCTATAGCCCACCCGTTTTTTGGGCATTTTTCTGCGGGGGGGCTTTGGCCACCCAACCTTCGGGCCCTTATTTTTGGGCACGGCTATGCCCGCGGCCTATTTTTGGCACACAGAGGCCCCTCGTAAATTCTCACCCTATTCCGAGTCTCGCGGACGAACTTCGACAGCCCCACCCCACAAGGCTATAGCCCATCCGTTTTTTGGGCGTTCTTCTGAAGGGGGGCTTTGGCGCCCCAACCTTCGGGCGCTTATTTTTGGGCGCGGCTGTACCCGCGGCCTATTTTTGGCACACGGAGGCCCCTCGCAAATTCCCACGCAATTCCGAGTCCGGGGGACGAACTTCGCCAGCCCCACCCCACAAGGCTATAGCCCATCCGTTTTTTGGGCATTTTTCCGCAGGGGGGTTTTGGCGTCCCAACCTTCGGGCACTTATTTTTGGGCACGGCTGTGCCCGCGGCCTATGGTTGGCACACGGAGGCCCCTCGCAAATTCTCACCCCATTCCGACCCTGGCGGACGAACTTCGGCAGCCCCACCCCACAAGGACACAGCCCACCAGTTTTTTGGGCAATTTTCCGCAGGGGGGTTTTGGCGTCCCAACCTTCGGGCACTTATTTTTGGGCACGGCTGTGCCCGCGGCCTATGGTTGGCACACGGAGGCCCCTCGCAAATTCCCACCCAATTCCGAGTCCGGGGGACGAACTTCGCCAGCCCCACCCCCCAAGGCCATAGCCCACCCGTTTTTTGGGCATTTTTCTGAGGGGGGGCTTTGACCACCTGACCTTCGGGCGCTTATTTTTGGGCACGGCTATTCCCATGGCCTATTTTTGGCAAACGGAGGCCCCTCGCAAAGTCTCGCCCCATTCCGAGTCCCGCGGACGAACTTCGCCAGCCCCACCCCTAGGTGATAGCCCACCCGTTTTTTGGGCATTTTTCCGCAGGGGGGCTTTGATGCCCTGACCTTCGGCGCTTATTTTTGGCCGCGGCTGTGCCCGCAGCCTATTTTTGGCACACAGAGGCCCCTTGCAAATTCCCACCCCATTCCGAGTCCGGCGGACGAACTTCGCCAGCCCCACCGCTCAATGTTATAGCCCACCCGTTTTTTTGGCATTTTTCCACAGAGGGGCTTTGGCGCCCCGACCTTCAGTGCTTATTTTTGGGCATGGCTGTGCCCGTATCCTATTTTTGGCACACGGAGGCCCCTCGTAAATTCTCACCCCATTCCGACTCTGGCGGACGAACTTCGCCAGCCCAACCCACAAGGCTATAGCACACCCGTTTTTTGGGCATTTTTCCGCAGGGGGGCTTTGGCGCCCCAACCTTCGGGCACTTATTTTTGGGCGCGGCTGTGACCGCGGCCTATGTTTGGCACATGGAGGCCCTCGCAAAGTCTCACCCCAATCTGAGTCCGGCGGACGAACTTTGCCAGCCCCACCCCCCAAGGCCATAGCCCACCCATTTTTTGGGCATTTTTCTGCGGGGGGGCTTCGGCCGCCCGACTTTCGGGCGGCCTATTTTTGGCACACGGAGGCCCCTCGCAAAGTGTCGCCCCATTCCGAGTCCGGTAGACGAACTTCGCAAGCCCCATCCCCCAAGGCTATACCCCACCCGTTTTTTGGGCATTTTTCCGCAGGGGTGCGTTGGCGCACCGGCCTTCGGCTGCTTATTTTTATTTGTGGCTGTGCCCGTGGCCTATTTTTGACACACTGAGGCCCCACGTAATGTCTCGCCCCATTCCGAGTCCGGCGGACGAACTTCGCCAGCCCCACCCCAAGGAGATAGTCCACCCATTTTTTGGGCATTTTTCCGCAGGGGGGCTTTGGCGCCCCGACCTTCGGGCGTTTATTTTTGGGCGCGGCTGTGGTTGCGGCCTATTTTTGGTACACGGAGGCCCCTCGCAATGTCTCGCCCCATTCCGAGTCCGGCGGACGAACTTCGCCAGCCCCACCCCAAGGAGATAGTCCATGTTTTTTGGGCATTTTTCCGCTGGGGGGCTTTGGCGCCCCGACCTTCGGTGCTTACTTTTGGGTGCGGCTGTGCCCACGGCCTATTTATGTTACACGGAGGCCCCTCGCAAAGTCTCGCCCCATTCCGAGACCGACGGACGAACTTCGCCAGATCCACCCCCCAAGGCTATAGCCCACCCGTTTTTTGGGCATTTTTCCGCAAGGGGGCTTTGGCGCCCTGATCTTCAGGCACAAATTTTTTGGCGCGGCTGTACCCGCGGCCTATTTTTGGCACACGGAGGCCCCTCGCAAAGTCTCGCCCCATTCCGAGACCGACGGACGAACTTCGCCAGATCCACCCCCCAAGGCTATAGCCCACCCGTTTTTTGGGCATTTTTCCGCAGGGGGGCTTTGGTGCTCCGACCTTAAGGGTGCTTATTTTTGGGCGCGGTTGTTCTCACGGCCTATTTTTCACACTCGGAGGCCCCTCGTAAAGTCTCACCCCATTCCGAGTCCAGTGGATGAACTTCGCCAGCCCCACCCCCCATGTCTATAGCCCACCCATTTTTTTAGCATTTTTCCGCGGGGGGGCTTTGGCGCCCCGACCTTCGGGTGCTTATTTTTGGGCGCGGCTGTGCTCGCAGCCAATTTTTGGCACACGGAGGCCCCTCGCAAAGTCTCGCCCCATTCCGAGTGCGGCGAACGGACTTCGCTAGTCCCACCCCCCAAGGCTATAGCCCACCCGTTTTTTGGGCGTTTTTCAGCGGGGGGGCTTTGGCGCCTCGACCCTCGGGTGCTTATTTTTTGGCACGGCTGTGCCCACGGCCTATTCTTAGCACAAGGAGGGCCCTCGAAAAGCCTCGCCCCATTCTGAGTCCGGCGGACGAACTTCGCCAGCCCCACCCCCCAAGCCTATAGCCCACCCGTTTTTTGGGTATTTTTCCGCAGTGGGGCTTTGGCGCCCTGACCTTAGGGCACTTATTTTTGGGCGTGGCTCATCCCGCGGCCTATTTTTCACACACGGAGGCCCCTCATAAAGTCTCGTCCCATTCCGAGTCCGGCGGACGAACTTCGCCAGCCCCATGTCTGCAGCCCACCCGTTTTTTGGGCATTTTTCAGCAGGGGGGCTTTGGCGACCCGACCTTCGGGCACCTGTTTTTCGGCGCGGATGTGCCCGTGTCTATTTTTGGCACACAGAGGCTCCTCTCAAAGTCTCGCCCCATTCCGAGTCCGGCGGACAAACTTTGCCAGCCCCACCCCCCAAGCCTATAGCCCACCCATTTTTTGGTCATTTTTCTGCAGTGGGGCTTTGGCGCCCTGACCTTAGGGCACTTATTTTTGGGCGCGGCTCTTCAAGCGGCCTCTTTTTCGTACATGGTGGCCCCTCGTAAAGTCATGCCCCTTTCCGAGACCGGCGGGCGAACTTCGCCAGCCCCCATGTCTACAACCCACCCGTTTTTTGGGCATTTTCCGCAGGGGGGCTTTGGCGCCCCGACCTTTGGGCACTTATTTTTGGACGCGGGTGTGCCCGTGGCCTATTTTTGGCACACGGAGGCCCCTCTCAAAGTCTCGCCCCATTCCGAGTCCGGCGGACGAACTTTGGCAGCCCCATCCCCCAAGCCGATAGCCTACCCATTTTTTGGGCATTTTTCCGCAGTGGGGCTCTGGTGCCCCGACCTTAGGGCGCTTATTTTTGGGCACGGCTGTTCCCATGGCCTATTTTTTGCACACAGAGGCCCCTCGCAAAGTATCGCCCCATTCCGAGTCCGGCGGACGAACTTCGCCAGCCCCACCCCCCAAGGCTATAACCCACCCATTTTTTGGGCATTTTTCCGCAGGGGGGCCTTGGTGCCCCGACCTTAGGGCGCTTTTTTTTTGGCGCGGCTCTTCCCGCAGCCTATTTTTCACACACGGAGGCCCCTCGCAAAGTCTCGCCCCATTCCGAGTGTGACGGACGAACTTAGCCGGCCCCACCCCCCATGTCTATAGCCCACCCTTTTTATGGGCATTTTTGCGCGGGGGGGCTTTTGTACTCCGACTTTCGGGAGCTTTTTTTTGGGCGCGGCTGTGCCCGAGGCCTATTTTTGGCACATAGAGGCCCCTCTCAAAGTCTCACCCGATTCCGAGTCTGGCGGACGAACTTCGCCAGCCCCACCCCCCAAGGCTATAGCCCACCCATTTTTTGGGCATTTTTCTGCAGGGGGGCACTGGCGCCCCGACCTTCGGGCGCTTAATTTAGGGTGTGGCTGTGTCCGCGGCTCATTTTTTGCACACGGTGGCCCCGCGCAAAGTCTCGCCTCATTCTGAGTCCGGCGAACGAACTTTGCCAGCCCCACCCCCCAAGGCAATAGCCCACCTATTTTTTGGGTATTTTTCCGCAAGGGGGCTTTGGCGCCCCGACCTTCGGCAGCTTATTTTTTGGTGCGGCTGCACCCTCAACCTATTTTTGGCACACAGAGGGCCCTCGCAAAGTCTCGCCCCATTCCGAGTCCGGCTGACGAACTTCGCCAGCCGCACCCGCCAAGGCTACAGCCCACCCATTTTTTGGGCATTTTTCCGCAGGGGGGCTTTGGCACCCCGACTTTTGGGCGGTTATTTTTGGGTTCGGCTGTGCCCGCGGCCTATTTTTGGTACATGGAGGCCCCTCGCAAAGTCTCGCCCCATTCCGGTTCCGGCGGATGAACTTCGCCACCCCCACCCCCCATGGCTGTAGCCCACCCGTTTTTTGGGCATTTTTCCGCGGGGGGGCTTTGGCACCCCAATCTTTGTGTGCTTATTTTTGGGTCCGGCTGTGCCCGCGACCTATTTTTGGCACATGGAGGCCCCTCGCAAAGTCTCTCCCCATTCCGGGTCCGGCGGACGAACTTTGCCAGCCCCACCCCCCAAGGCTATAGCCCACCCGTTTTTTGGGTATTTTTCCGTGGGGGGGCTATGGCGCCCCGACCTTTGGGCACTTACTTTTGGGCGCGGCTGTGTCCGCGGCCTATTTTTGGAACATGGAGGCCCCTTACAAAGTCTCGCCCGATTCCGAGTCCGGCGGACGAACTTCGCCAGCCCCACCCCCCAAGGCTAAAGCCCACCCGTTTTTTAGGGATTTTTCCGCAAGGGGTTTTGGCGCCCCAACGTTCAGGCGGTTATTTCTGGGCCCGGCTGTGTCCGCGGCCTATCTTTTGCATATGGAGGCCCCTCACAAAGACTAACCCCATTCCGAGTCCGTCGGATGATCTTCGCCAGCCCCACCCCCCAAGGCTATAGCCTCCCCATTCCGAGTCCGGCGGATGATCTTCGCCAGCCCCACCCCCCAAGGCGATAGCCCCCCCCACGGGGGGACTTTGGCGCCCCGACCTTCGGGCGCTTATTTTTGGGCGCGGCTGCTCCCTCTACCTATATTTTGGCACACAGATGCCCCTCGCAAAGTCTCGCCCCATTCCGAGTCCGGCGAACTAACTTCGGCAGCCCCACCCCCGAAGGCTATAGCCCACCCATTTTTTGGGCATTTTTCCGCAGGGGGCTTTGGCGCCCCGACCTTCGGGCGCTTATTTTTAGGCGCGGCTGTGCGTGTGGCCAATTTTTGGCACGCGGAGGCCCCTCACAAAGTCTCACCCCATTCCGAGTCCGGCGGACGAACTTCGCCAGCCCCACCCCCCAAGGCTATAGCCCACCCATTTTTTGGGCATTTTTCTGCAGGGGGCTTTGGCGCCCTGACCATTTGGCGCTTACTATTGGGCGCGGCTGTGCCCGCGGCCTATTTTTGGCACACGGTGGCCCCTCGCAAAGTCTCGCCCCAATTCGAGTCCGGCGGACGAACTTCGCCCGCCCCACCCCGCAAGGCTATAGGCCACCCGTTTTTTAGGCATTTTTCCGCAGGGGGGCTGTGGCGCTCCGACCTTCGGGCGCTTATTTTTGGGCGCGGCTGTGCCCGCGGCCTATTTTTGGAACACGGAGGTCCATCGTAAAGTCTCACCCTATTCCGAGTCCGGCGGACGAACTTCACCAGCCCCACCCCCCAAGGCTAAAGCCCATCTGTTTTTTAGGCATTTTTCCGCAGGGGGGCTTTGGCGCCCCAATGTTCGGGCGTGGCTGTGCCCGTGGCCTATCTGTTGCATATGGAGGAACCTCGCAAAGTCTCGCCCCATTCCGAGTCCAGCGGATGATCTTCGCCGGCCCCACCCCCCAAGGCTATAGCCCCACCGTTTTTTGGGCATTTTTCCACGGGGGCACTTTGGCGCCCCGACCTTCGGGCACTTATTTTTGGACGCGGCTGCTCTCTCTACCTATTTTTGGCACACAGATGCCCCTCACAAAGTCTTGCCCCATTCCGAGTCCGGCGAACGAACTTCGCCACCCCCACCGCCCAAGGCTGTAGCCCACCCGTTTTTTGGGCATTTTTCCAAGGGGGGGCTTTGGCACCCCGATCTTCGGGCGCTTATTTTTGGGTGCGACTGTGCCCGCGGCCTATTTTTGACACATGGATGCCCCTCACAAAGTCTCGTCCCATTCCGGGTCCGGCGGACGAACTTTGCCAGCCCCACCCCCCAAGGCTATAGCCCACCCGTTTTTTGGGTATTTTTCCGCGGGGGGGCTATGGCGCCCCAATCTTCGGGCGATTATTTTTGGGTGTGGCTGTGCCCGTGGCCTATTTTTGACACACGGAGAACCCTTGCAAAGCCTCGTCCCATTCCGAGTCCGGCGGACGAACTTCGCCATCCCCACCCCCCAAGGCTATAGCCCGCCCGTTTTTTGGGTATTTTTCCGCGGGGGGGCTTTGGCGCCCCGACCTTTGGGCGCTTAGTTTTGGACGCGGCTGTGCCCGTGGCCTATTTTTAGTATACGGTGGACCCTCACAAAGTCTCATCCCATTCCGAGTCCGGCGGACGAACTTCGCCATCCCCACCCCCCAAGGCTATAGCCCGCCCGTTTTTTGGGTATTTTTCCGCGGGGGGGCTTTGGCGCCCTGACCTTTGGGCGCTTAGTTTTGGACACGGCTGTGCCCGTGGCCTATTTTTAGTATACGGTGGACCCTCACAAAGTCTCATCCCATTCTGAGTCCGGCGGACGAACTTTGCCAGCCCCACCCCCAAAGGCTATAGCCCACCCGTTTTTTGGGCATTTTTCCGCAGGCGGGCTTTGGCACCCCGACCTTCGGCCGCTTATTTTTGGGCGCGGCTGTGCCCGCGGCCTATTTTTGGCACATGGAGGCCGCTCACAAAGTCTCTCCCCATTCCGAGTCCGGCGGACGAACTTCACCATCTTCGCCAGCCCCACCCCCCAAGGCTACAGCCCACCCGTTTTTTGGCCATTTTTCCGCAGGGGGCTTTGGCGCCCTGACTTTCGGGCGCTTATATTTTGGTACAGCTATACCCGCGGCCTATTTTTGGATCATGGAGGTTCCTCGTCTCACCCCATTCCGAGTCCGGCGGACGAACTTCGCCAGCCCCACCCCCCAAGGTTATAGCCCACCCATTTTTTGGGCATTTTTCCGCAGGGGGGCTATGGCGCCCCGACCTTCGGGCGCTTACTTTTGGACGCGGTTGTCCCCGCATCCTATTTTTGGCACATGGTGGCCCCTCGCAAAGTCTCGGCCCATTCCGAGTCCGGTGGACGAACTTCGCCAGCCTCAACCCCCAAGGCTATAGCCCACCCGTTTTTTGGGCATTTTTCCGCAGGGGGCGTTGGCGCCCCGACTTTCGGGCGCTTATTTTTGGACGCGGCTGTGCCCGCGGCCTATTTTTGGAACACGGAGGCCCCTCGTAAAGTCTCGCTGCATTCCGAGTCTGGCGAACGAACTTCGCCTGCCCCACCCCTAGGCTATAGCCCACCCATTTTTTTGGGCATTTTTCCGCAGGGGGGCTTTGGCGCCCCGACCTTCGGGCGCTTATTTTTGGGCGCGGCTGTGCCCTTGGCCTATTTTTGGCACACGGAGGCCCCTCGCAAAGACTCGTCCAATTCCGTGTCCGGCGGACGAACTTCTCCAGCCCCACCCCCCAAGGCTATAGTCCACCCGTTTTTTGGGCATTTTCCCGCAGGGGAGCTATGGTGCCCCGACCTTCGGGCGCGGCAGTGCCCGTGGCCTATTTTTAGCACATGGAGGCCCAATGCAAAGTCGTCCCATTCCGAGTCCGGCGAACGAACTTCGTCAGCCCCACCCCCCAAGGCTATAGCCCACCCGTTTTATGGGCATTTGTCCGCCGGAGAGCTTTGGCGCCGGGACCTTCGGGCTCTTATTTTTGGGCGCGGTTCTGCCCGCGACCTATTTGTTGCATACGGAGGCCCCTCGCAAAGTCTCGCCCCATTCTGAGTCCGGCGGACGAACTTCGGCAGCCCCACCCCCCAAGGCTATAGCCCACCCGTGTTTTGGGTATTTTCCTGCACGGGGGCTTTGGCGCCCCAACCTTCGGGCTCTTATTTTTGGGCGCGGCTATGCCCGCGGCCTATTTTTGGCACATGGAGGTGCCTCGTAAAGTCTCACCCCATTCCAAGTCCGGCTGACGAACATCGCCAGTCCCACCGCCCAAGGATATAGCCCACCCGTTTTTTGGGCATTTTTCCGCAAGGGGGCATTGGCGTACCGAACTTTGGGCACTTATTTTTTGGCGCGGCAGTGCCCGCGGCCTATTTTTGGAACACGGAGGCCCCTCGCAAAGTCTTGTCCCATTCCGAGTCCGGCAGACAAACTTCGCCGGCCCCACCCCCCAAGGCTATAGCCCACCCGTTTTTTGGGCATTTTTCTGCAGGGGGCTTTGGCGCCCCGACCTTCGGACGCTTATTTTTGGGCGCGGCTGTGGCCGCGGCCTATTTTTGGTACATGGAGGCCCCTCGCAAAGTCTCGCCCCATTTCGAGTCCGGCAGACGAACTTCGCCAGCCCCACCCCCAACGCTATAGCCCACCCGTTTTTTGGGCATTTTTCCGCAGGGGGATTTGGCGCCCCGACCTTCGGGCGCTTATTTTTTGGCGCGGCTGTGGCCACGGCCTATTTTTGTCACACGGAGGCCCCTCGCAAATCCTCGCCCCATTCCAAGTCCGGCGGATGAACTTCGCCAGCCCCACCCCCCAAGGCTATAGCCCACNTTATTTTTGCCAGACGGAGGCCCCTCGTAATGTCTCGCCCCATTCCGAGACCGGCGGACGAACTTCGCCAGCCCCACCCCCCAAGGCTATAGCCCACCCATTTTTTGGGCATTTTTCCGAAGGGGGGCTACGGCGCCCAGACCTTCGGGCGCTTATTTTTGGGCGTGGCGGTGCCCGCGGCCTATTTTTGGCACACAGAGTCCCCTTGCAAAGTCTCGCCTCATTCCAAGTCCGGCGGACAAACTTCGCCAGCCCCACCTCCCAAGGCTATAGCCCACCCGTTTTTTGGGCATTTTTCCGCAGGGGGACTTTGGCGCCCCGACCTTTGGGCGTTTATATTTGGGCGCGGCTGTGCCCCCGGCCTATTTTTGGCACACGGAGGCCCCTCGCAAAGCCTCGCCCCATTCCGAGTCTGGCGGACGAACTTCGCCAGCGCCACCCCCCAAGGCTATAGCCCACCCGTTTTTTGGGCATTTTTCCGTGGGGGGGCTTTGGTGCCCCGACATTCGGGCGCTTATTTTTGGGCGCGGCTGTGCCCGCGGCCTATTTTTGGCTCATGGAGGTCCCTCGCAAAGTCTCGGCCCATTCCGAGTCCGGCGGACAAACTTCACCAGCCCCACCCCCCAATGCTATAGCCCACCCATTTTTTGGGCATTTTTCCGCCGGGGGGCTTCAGCGCCGAGACCTTCAGGCTCTTATTTTTGGGAGCGGCCGTGCCCGCACCCCATTTTTGGTATACGGAGGCTCCTCGCAAAGTCTCGCCCCATTCTGAGTCCGGCGGACGAACTTCGCCAGCCCGACCCGCCAAGGCTATAGCCCACCCGTTTTTTGGGCATTTTCCCGCAGGGGGGCTTTGGCGCCCAGACCTTCGGGCGCTTATTTTTTCGTACGGCTGTGCCCGCGGTCTATTTTTGGCACATGGAGGCCCCTCGCAAAGTCTCGCCCCATTCCGAGTCCGGCGGATGAACTTCGCCAGCCCCACCCCCTAAGGCTATAGCCCACCCGTTTTTTGGGCATTTTCCCGCAGGGGGGCTTTGCCGCCCCGACCTTTGGGCGCGGCTGTGCCCGTGGCCTATTTTTGGCACACGGAGGCCCCTCATAAAGGCTCATCCCATTCCGAGTCCGGCAGACGAACTTCTCCTGCCCCACCCCGAAGGCAATAGCCCACCCGTTTTTTGGGCGTTTTCCCGCAGGGGGGCTTTTGTGCCCCCACCTTCGGGCGCTAATTTTTGGGCGCGGCTTTTCGCGCGGCCTATTTTTGGCACAAGGAGGCCCCTTGCAAAGTCTCACCCCATTCTGAGTCCGGCGGACGAACTTCGGCAGCCCCAGCCCCCAAGGGTATAGCCCACCATTTTTTGGGCATTTTTCCGCATGGGGGCTTTGGTGCCCCGACCTTCGGGCACTTAGTTTTGGGTGCGTCAGTAGATGCGGCCTATTTTTGGCACACGGAGGCCCCTCGCAAAGTCTCGCCGCATTCCGAGTCCGGCGGACGAACTTCGCCAACCCCACCCCCCAAGGGTATAGCCCACCCATTTTTTGGGCATTTTTCCGCTGGGGGGCTTTAGTGCCCCGACCTTCGGGCTCTTAATTTTGGGCAAGGCTCTGCCCGCGGCCTATTTTTAGGACACGGAGGCCCCTCGCAAATTCTCGAGCCATTCCGAGTCCGGCGGACGAACTTCGCCAGCCCTACCCCCCAAGGCTATAGCCCGCCCGTTTTGTGGGCATTTTTCTGCAGGGGACTTTGGCGCCCCGACCTTCGGGTCTTGCCCCATTCCGAGTCCGGCAGACAAACTTCGCCAGCCCCACCCCCCAAGGTTATAGCCCACCCGTTTTTTGGGCATTTTTCCGTAGGGAAGCTTTGGCGCCCCGACATTCGGGCGCTAATTTTTGGGCACGGCTGTGCCCGCGGCCTATTTTTGGCACAAGGAGGCCCCTCGCAAAGTCTCACCCCATTCTGAGTTCGGAGGACGAACTTCGCTAGCCCCACCCCCCAAGGCTATAGCCCACCCGTTTTTTGGGCATTTTTCCGCATGGGGGCTTTGGTGCCCCGACCTTCGGGCACTTATTTTTGGGCAAGACTGTGCCCGCGGCCTATTTTTAGGACACGGAGGCCCCTCACAAATTCTCGCCCCATTCTGAGTCCGGCGGACGAACTTCGCCAGCCCTATCCCCCATGGATATAGCCCACCCGTTTTTTGGGCATTTTTCCGCAGGGGGGCTTTGGCGCCCCAACCTTCGGGTGCTTATTTTTGGCCGCAGCTGTGCCACGGCTTATTTTTGGCAAACGGAGGCCCCTCATAAAGTCTCGTTCAATTCTGAGTTCGGCGGACGAACTTCGCCAGCCCCACCCCCACCCCCAAGGCTATAGCCCACCCGTTTTTTGGGCATTTTTCCGCAGGGGGGCTTTGGCGCCCCAACCTTCGGGTGCTTATTTTTGGCCGCAGCTGTGCCACGGCTTATTTTTGGCACACGGAGGCCCCTCATAAAGTCTCACCCAATTCTGAGTTCGGCGGACGAACTTCGCCAGCCCCACCCCCACCCCCAAGGCTATAGCCCACCCGTTTTTTGGGCATTTTTCCTCAGGGGACCATTGGCGCCCCGACCTTCGGGCGCTTATTTTTAGGTGTGGCTGTGCCCGTATCCTATTTTTGGCCCCCGGAGGCCCCTCGTAAAGTCTCGCCCCATTTTGAGTCTGACGGACGAACTTCGCCAGCCCCACACCCCAAGGCTATAGCCCACCCGTTTCTAGGGCATTTTTCCACATGGGGGCTTTGGTGCCCCGACCTTCGGGCACTTATTTTTGGGCAAGGCTGTGCCCGCGGCCTATTTTTAGGACACGGAGGCCCCTCACAAATTCTCGTCCCATTCTGAGTCCGGCGGACGAACTTCGCCATCCCTATCCCCCATGGATATAGCCCACCCGTTTTTTGGGCATTTTTCCGCAGGGGGGCTTTGGCGCCCCAACTTTCGGGTGCTTATTTTTGGCCACGGCTGTGCCAAGGCTTATTTTTGGCACACGGAGGCCCCTCATAAAGTCTCGTCCAATTCTGAGTTCGGCGGACGAACTTCGCCAGCCCCACCCCCAAGGCTATAGCCCACCCGTTTTTTGGGCATTTTTCCGCAGGGGGGCTTTGGCACCCCGACCTTCGGGTGCTTATTTTTGG
>MKYO02026509.1:95279-137527 GCA_002013955.2 Citrus medica | reverse complement strand
GGAAAGCTTATCTATATCTTTCAGCAACTAAACGAGAAGTGGTTTAGGAAAGAACTTTTGAATCGGATGTGCTCGCCCAGCGAGAAAGGCCCTGACCCCTACCAACCAAGTCAAAATCAAAAAGAAAGAAGAGAACGAAAGGTCGCTTGCGCGCTTTAAGGAGAAGAGAACTTCGTATTTTCTCTAGGAGTCATGTTTAACCTTGAATGCTATTAATAAATTCTACAGCAATAGTCCCTCGGACTCGAAAAGTAATAACGAAAATGGCTAACCCAACAGCAGATTCCGCAGCTGCCACCGTTGGAACCAATAAAGCAAATGATTGGCCCATCATATCATCCAAAGAAACAAAAAATATCAAAAAGTTCGAATTCACAGCTAGTAACATTGATTCAATTGACATTGACATAATAGGAATATTTCGTCTATTAAGGAGGATTCCCGGAATACCTAAAATAGAGATAATCATAGAAAATGTGAAATATTTGATAGGATCCGTTTCAGGAACGTGGAATGTAAGAGAAATTCAAATATTATACTATTACTATTAAAGAATAATGAACAGAAGAGAATAAGTCATTTTCTTTTTTTCTCTTCGTATTCGGAAAGCAGTGCATACAGTCTTACCAAGGCGATGACTCTCTTTTTATCTTTGTTATCATTCCAAGCCCGTACCTTAGTTGTTCTTTAGCTTTCGAAGAAGCTGTCCAGTATTCCAATCCAGTTAAGTTAGCATTCCAAGTCAGTTGAACTCATTTTTGGTTGAGATGAAGACTAAGGTAAGGGAATAGGACTAAGGCCCGATCGAGGTTATCTTCTTTCCTATTTTTCACCATCCCACCACCTCTTATTATAGTGCAATGCTTTCTCTGTTGTCAAAGTGGTTCATGTCCGGTCCGTAATCCATTAGCAGTCCACCCCAAAAGGGTAGAATTCCTCTCAAACCTTTCACTTTTTCTTTTTGTCTGTTAGCCAACTGCACTTTCTATCCTTACCTTATTAGCCGTAAGGGGAGCCCTCTTATATGGAACACCCCCAATATCCTGCATACCATTCTTTTCTTCTTACTTCGATTTTTTATGTTTTTTATGCACCGCACCGATATTGGCTCTCGCAACATTCGCCGCCAACGACCGTGAGGGTTACGGTTAAGGCTATGATGGTTACGATCCATGTTCATAGCACAGGCAGAATTTTAACTGAACTGTCCTTCTTTTGAAGGTAAAGGGAGAATGCCGCTGCTAACCAGTTTCAGTAAACATGAAAAATTCCTTGTGCTTTCTCTTCTAAAGGAGGAAGCCTTACCCATTCCCGTGTTGTCGATTATAGGCAACTCAAGAAAGGAAGAGATCAATCACAAAAGAAATTGATCTTTCAGTACGGATTCTAATTTTGCTAAGAAACGAGAATGCAAAAAGGTAATTAAAGAAGGAGATAAATCAAGAAATAAAAGAAGTTATACCTTACCCCAGCCAACAACTGTCCCGCAGAAGTCCTTTCCATTCATATCTTTGCTAAAGCCGAAAGAACGTGAATGATAGACCCCTGAACTACTCAAATAAAGATTAAGAAGACCTCCAAGAACGTTTATCCTGAAGCTTTATCTCCTGCAGCAATAAATGATGCAATATAGAGGCTAGGATAGCTGGAGTAGGGGTGGTGCGGATCAAAATCCATTGAACCAGCAAACAATTAAGGTAGCACGGGCTGGGGTGGTCTAGCAACAGCGGATGTTTTTATCATTGCATCGTATAGCCACAGTTGGTTAAGCAGTGGATTCAGTAGATTCTGCGTGCGAAAGTAGACTTTGCACCTTGTGCACCATACGAAGCTCCATTCGAATTACTGGGGACTAGTTGGATTTTCGTTTCAGCGGATTTTGTAGCCCCCCCGCCAACCTATATAGGGCCAAACACCGGATTCGTCTCAATAGCTCTCCAAACCAGTGCGAGTGCGTAGGGATCAGATGAAGCATAAATAGGTGGGTTCGGGCAGAAGTTAGTTAGTTATTAATCGATCATTGAGAACTAGTCTCCAAGTTTCGAGATGCAGAGGTTCAAACATTCAGTCCCATCTATTGGTCCAGAGCTAGTTGACCGAGCTGAGATAGCAGCAGCCAGCATGGCTAGAGCGGGGGAATTAGAAGAAGATGAAGCAACAGTCGCAGTGGAATCAATACCTTTAATAGGAGTTTGAGTTGCTCGAGCAAGAAGTAGCGAGCGCATGTTGCGGTTCATCCCTAACCATACAACATAGGCAGATGTAAAGACGGCTCGAGAGGGGACGGGTTACCCCACTCATGATTAAAACTAGTATCCGTTTCACTTTGGATACCAAAGCCTGTATTCCTGTCAGTTCAAGACCGGGGGTGCTATACGCAAAATTCGAAGGTAGGGTTGATCGACGACAATTACTTGTTCTAAGTAGGAAGGTTTTCATATGCATACATTTCATAGCCCCAGTGAAACGAATCTAATGCTTAGCGGGAAACATTGAAATTCAATTTCATTTAGAAATCGCAACAACAACTCTCGTTCGGTTACAAATCCGAGATTTTGACTGGGGAGATCATAGCAGACGAGAGCCGATCCCAGGGTTCTCTCCTTCGCCTGGTAGTTCTATGTTCCGTATCCAATAGTCCACCCAGCTACTATCATCGAGGGAGGGGTGCAAGGCTTCGTTCGAATAGGTACGTTTAATGATCCACGCCTTCTGGTTCCGGTTGAATAGTTGTTGCCTCGTCGAATAGCTGGTTTTCCTGATCAAACTAGAGGGTACCAAGCTCGAAAAAAGCCGAGGTCTATCAGAAGTCAAATCAAAGAGGCCACTAGCTTAAGCTTATTCCCCTTCACTAATGCCTCTGACTTCATATAACCCCGTTGAAGCTCTAGCTCTTCTCGTCAGAACACGCGCCTGCCCGAACAGCGTAATCGCGCTTCTTTGTCGGCACATTGAGCGGACCACAGTGTGCTACTGAAACGACTTATGCTTTTGCCCGGTCAACACCTAGNCCTTCACTAATGCCTCTGACTTCATATAACCCCGTTGAAGCTCTAGCTCTTCTCGTCAGAACACGCGCCTGCCCGAACAGCGTAATTGTGCTTCTTTGTTGGCACATTGAGCGGACCACAGTGTGCTACTGAAACGACTTATGCTTTTTCTCGTTCAACACCTAGCTCTAGGTCTGTAGACTCTGGAACTTAAACAGCAACCCGTGTCTCTGTCCCTCTTAGAAGAGCCACCAGGGCTGACTATTTACGTTACGCGGGAGAGACTTTGAAAATTCTCAAAAAAGTGAGTGAATCCAGCGGGCAACAAGGAGAAAGGCGTAAAAAGGTCAAGCTCGTAAACCGGTGAGAGAGCAGGGGTATTCAAATAGAAAGCAGGTGATTATGAATTGGTTGGATAGCAGTCCTCCCCTAAGAGTTCTCCCGGGAAATCTCTTCCTCTAGGCATGCTCCCTTATCTGACGCAGGTTCCACGGATTCTAGGACAAGCCAGCGAGATAGAGACGGAGTTCGTTCAAGAGCCCTACGAATCTCGGTTAGTGATGCTAACACCAACTCCTTTGATTTTTATTTTAGGAAGGCCTATCTGGTTTATGTAGTTGCCGATGGATAAGCCGTGAAAGCCTCCGTCTAGTGAAAGTGCTAAGTCCATATAGTGGTAGTTCCCGACGCCATCGCATTCTAGTGCTTTTGTCCAGTAACCATTACATGAAGTGGATTTCCTAAATGGCTTATGAATGAGTTTACTTCTGTAAATAAGGCATAGGTTGGTCTATACGGAGGGGAGGGCTACTCTTTCTTTCGTTGGGAATCCCTCACCAGTTGAAAGTTGTAGTGCTTCTACCATATAGTCGTCCTAGGAGGTCTAACTACCTTACGGGGATAGTAAGATTCTAGAAAGAGTGTTATTCCTGAAGTTATGGGAGATAGAAACAGGGGATAGTAAGATTCTAACAGTAACAGTAGAATATTTCCTTATGGGAGCTTCTCTTCCCGTGTTATTAATATCTTAAATTCAAAATTACACTGGTATGTTAAATGTCTTATTTCACTGGTTAAAAGCTCGAGAAGATCTTTCCTCATGTGGATTCCAAAAAAGGATCTATCCAATGGATTTTCCTTGGAAACGAAGTCGTATTTGAGTTGGGAAGTTCTAGGTTTAAGGTTTGCCTACGGAGAAGACTTAATCAATTCACTTCGGGGATAAACTTCATGGTGTTATTCTTTTGGAATTTCCTAAGTTAAGGTGGGAAAGCCCAGGGGAAGCATTGGCACTGTGGAAAGAATCTATCTCTGGCAAGGGCAAAAGCGATAGGCCAGGTTAACGAGGAAAGGGGGACTGGTTCAACCTCAGGAATGAGAGCAAGCAAGTCCAGCTTTGTTGTGCAAGTCACTGTCTTTATCCAGATAGATCTGATGCATATATAGTAAAGAAAAGCTCTTCCGCAAGCCATTTGGGGAAATTCCCTAACGAAAGAATAGTAAGCTTTTTTCCTTGCTACTTGAAAGAATGGCTTGGCACACTCATACTAGAAGTCAAAGAAAGAACTCGGGTCTAAGCTCTCAACTTCAAGGAAGGGAACCGAAAGAGCAGAAATGTCATCTACCTTTCCAACAGAATCTTTGCCCGGCTAACGTGAGTTCTAGAAAAAGAGAGACTTTAAGCTAAAGAAACTTGTTTTTAACCTAGACATTCTTCTAAGAGTTCAGGGCTAATAGGCCCAGTCTGATAGTTATTGGCTGAGAACATAGAGCAGGGAAAGTTCTGACTTTGTGGTTCCCTAAGAGCAGTTACCTCCTGTCCCAGAAAAGCCTAACTTGTCTAGCCAGAAAATTCCTCCTTTTTATTACCTCCAATAGATAAGTTCTAACATTGCAAGGTGTTATTCTGGGAGTGTAGCATGCCCAATAGAAATCTTTCTTAGACTATACCCCTTACAGAGAGAATAATACAAACTTTAATACCCGAAACTCTAACGAAAGAACTCCGGCAAAGACTTCCACTATGAGTCGATTGTTCCGCTTAAGGCCCGTAGGAATCTTAAGCCTTAGACTTCTTACACCGGGACAAATGAAACTACTATATCTGGAAAACTTCTACTCTGTCACCTTTTCCCGCAGCCGGAAGTTTCCTTTTTTTAATCGAGATTAGTTTGGGCTACACTTCTTAGTACAAGTTCCGACTGATCTCTTTATTGTCTCCTCTTTTATATTAACCCGGGGGAGGTGGAGGCGGAGACTCGGATTTTGACAGCCTACCTTTCCAACTAAGCCGCGCTTTTCTCTTAGAGGGAACCCCTTATCCCACGCAAATCGTTTACCTGTAACTATTCACCTTTAGTTTAGTTAGATTAAAGGTTTCCTTCCCTAGAGGAGGGACGGTACTCGACATTCTAAATATAAATAAGAAAAGTAAGTAATAGAAAATGGGAAGGGCACTTTATGCCACACAACTAGTTAAGTAAGAAGAGGGGTCGTGGGTCGTGCTCTTGATAGTTACCTCTGGGATAGATACCTTATTGGACTACTACAAATGTAACCTATCTTTTGAAAGAAATTGCTTCTTGTTTTGGGAAGAGAAGCAGTAAGACAATCGGGATATCTGGGGGTCTAGGAACCTGGAAACTACTTATAGATAGGCACACTAGAAAGAAGGGAAGGGGTGGTTAGGTGGGAGGTTCAAATCAGGAATAAAAACCATGTAAGGCGCGAAGCCGCTTCACCTACGTAAAGTGTAATTGTATTAAAAAAAATGATCATGCCTTTAGTGATTTCCACTAATATTACACTGAAGTTCAAAAAGACTTGACAAAACAAAATGAAAAATACAAGTTTGACTAACAATCGAGAGAGATTCGGTAGGAAAGTGGAAGAGCCTTTGTAGTAAAAAAAAGAGAGAAAAGTTCTATGGGTGACTTTTAAAATGAAAAGTGGATATCTCATTTTGTTTTTTAAACGTGCGTTGTTCGCCTGCCTTCCTAACCACGGTTAGGCTACGGGGCTTTGCACTTTGGCCCTTGAGAATACCACATCAAGGTGACAGGATTCAAACCTATGGCCCTCTATACCCAAAACAGATGCGCTGACCAGACTGCGCTACACCTCGTCTCACCCCCCCCAGAGCATATAGATCCACCCGATCGATGAACACTTGAACCGAACTCGCCCATCCTATCCTTTTGGGTACAGGGACGCGAGAACCAACCCGAGTAATCAACCACTTTTTTTTTAATCTACCTCCTGCACTATACTTCTTTTCTTAGCACCTTCTTCTCCCGTAACACTAAGCTAAGATAGCTTTTCTGAAAAAAGTGAACTTAGAAAAGAGCATCTTTAGTGAAAGAAAGAGTGGTTAGGTTAGAAGCATAACGCACGCATTTCAATCCAAAGAAGCAAGACGAAAATCTTGACACATGGATCTCGGTAAAGAAGAAAAACTCAGATCTTTTTCTTTCTATAAGAAATTTCGTAATCAGGGCTAAAGCACATACATATGGAGAGGCGCAAAGGACAGATGCGCTAGTTCGAATTCGAACCACATGTTATGTCGAACTAAGTAGTGGGTGCCCCTCTTGCTGGAAGGTATTGTTTGCACTAGATTCTCAGTTTTACTTGCGCATAAGGATCTGTTCTTACCTAAGGAGAATGCCAAGCCATGACCTCCAGGGTTGGATTACTCTAAGTTCTGCCCGCTCCATCGATATCCTCGACACGATCTTTACCACCCTGAGGGTGGTCGAAGATCACTAGAATGAATGAGAACAAATCACGATCTATTAAGCTCTTTTGTACCTGTTCAATCGCTAGCCTATAATCCAGTCTATCATATTGAAGCGAGGAATCCTATAGTTCCAAAAGCTTCGTTTAGGAGACTCGCTTTCGCCTACGGATCTCTTTAAAGTAAAGTACAATATCGATTTGAATGAAACTATAACAAAAAGGAATGTTAGCAAAGTGAAGAGGAAAGAAAGCAAAGAGGAGCGAGGACTCTTGTTAAAGACAGCCTTAGAAACCGATTCCTTCTGATCTACGACCACCCTTCTGCTCATGTAAGCAAGAAATCTGTTGCTTGATGAAATAAGCTGATCTGGGTGGTTCAACTGTACTCGTTGTACCAGTATATTCCATATATTGTACCTGTCTCTTCCTTATTCGGATGAGGGTGAGTGGCAAAGCCTGGTTCAACTAAGGAGTAGGTCGTCCTATCTGATGGTTCCCAAGGATCCCATTTTTTGGTTCTNTACTTTGGCTGTAGGAAGTCTCTCTCATGCTGTGCTATTGCTCCTGATGAGGTAGTGACCTGCTTGCTTTGTCCTTAAATAAAAAAAGGATGCCTTTGCCTTTTTATGTTATGTTCTTTATTTAATAGGATGGATCTACTGCAGCCATATCTACCCACCTTTATGAATTCTAACCTCAACCAGCCATGACAAGGCTGAATTTATTAGAACCCGTTGTTGTTTAGAAAGACCGGGAGCTAGGAAAGACGCTCACTCATACTAACAGAAGGCATTTTTAAAGATAGCGGACAAGCAGAAGAACAAATACACTGGTTGGTAGCGCTAACGACCTCTATAGCATAAGGGGGGACGTTTCTTCTGATCAATCAAGTGCCCTTCCCAGGGAGGGGGAGAATAACTAGTATGGGTTCTGTTTCTTTCATTGAAAAATCAATGTTTTGGAATAACATAGTGTTTAAGCTACATTTACTACAAATGGGATGAGCCCGAATCTCATTAGCTTGGCCCCAACCGGAGGGACTAGAAGGAGGAAATAGCCAGGCGCCAGAGAACCAAGCTCGCTCTCACTACTTATGGATAGACGTGGGTAGGATAATAATAATAGGCTGGCCTCCCATTGAAGAAAAAACACTCTCGACGAGCCTTGACCGGGCAGGGTAGGCAGAAGTTGATCCGGTAGATCGACTAGCAGTTTCAGCTACTGCTCGTGATAATGATTTTTATTAGCGAGATGTTGACTCTTACTTTGATTATGCAATAGATTTTGCTTATTCTCTTCTCACAACGTGCCTAGCTATTATGTTCTGACTCATGCATTTGTCGGTAAAACACGTCCAACATCCAAAGTGATGCGCGGTTCCATAGAAAAGAAAGAAGGAGAAGGACGCCCGCCTTCAACTCATCATATGGCTATGCTTATGCGCGAGAACTTGTGTACATACAATCATGAAAGAGCATTTCGAGATGGAAGCAAATATTTACAATGAAATCACAGACTCAGTAACCGGGAAAGCTCTCAAGGCAAGGTAGAAGGTAGCCCAACTTCTTTCGCACCGCTTTCACAGCCCAAGAGAGAGCTCAGCGAGGCATATCATCTAAGGTAGGACTTTCATGCTAATTTGAATATTCCGTTGACAAGGCCTCCGTCTGTCTAAGCAGGAAAATCAGGAGTTTCCTATCATAGAGGGGGGGTGAGAGGCTTAAAACTATTCAATCTAAGCTTTAGAAAAAAGGGATCACCAGCTCGCAAGAAAGTCACATATAGGCCCGGAGCACTTAAAAATGGTATTTGGACACCTTTTCTTGGGAACATGTCTCCTAAGCACAGAGTACTCTATTAAATCAAAGGGGAAGGAGAAGGATAGTGATTCAACCGGGTGTATCACCCCAAATCCAAGGGAATGGGAGCGATCTTCATTGATTCTACAAGAAAGAGTAGTCCCGCTTTCGATGAGCATAATAATCTAGGAGAGGTAAAAGCTATGGCCTATGCTTTTTAACCTGCCTCGAAGCGAGCGGTTGTCCCTAATCGTTTTGATTCGAACAGCAGGAAGAGATGCTATCTTTTATAGATAATAAAATAAGACCACCAAACCCCTTCCTTTAGTGACTGCAGGTAGCCGCCTCCCTTCAAAACTTGGATTGCTGGTTTTGTATGTCTCCTGATTGGCTCTCCAAGAAGATGGGTGTCTATTTTTCTTTCTATTTGAATTGAGTCAACCAGCTCTTTTTGACTAGTTCAAGTGCTCTACTCGCAGATCAAGAGAGGTTACCGCCTATTGTCTATAGTTCCACAGCCCTTTATCTATTAGTCATTGATCTTCCAGAAGCAGAAAGCGAGGGTGACATGATTCCCGAACTAGAGCGAGGGTGAAGAATCGATTGGTTATAAGCCTCATTTCCCTAAAGTGAGTTCACACCTAAAATCCCGGGGTGGAGCTTGAAGATGGTTATGCTCACTTCTTTTTGTCTTAAATAAGATCTATTTCCAAGCCTTGAAACCCTGGAATGAGCATCGCTTTCGAATGATTAAAGCAAGCTTAGATCTTTTATTTCTATCTCTGGCGATTGAGTAGCCAGATTCCTTTTAGGCCTAGGTCGATCGAGAGCATATGTAATTTAAAATTTCTATTCATAGCACCCCCTTCCCTTCCCCTTTTTTAGTAAAAGAACTGAGTCAGTAAACTACTTACCTCCGTGTGCAGGTGAACCCATTCCATAAAGGAAGTGACAGGGCTAATGCAAAAAGAGGAGAAAGCTCAATAGATACTTCTAGTGATGCTTCAGCCTTCGTCTTTGCTGCTCCTGCTAGGTATAAACAACAAAGGCGATGCATCCAGGATAACATCTTGCTTTGTCACGATATGCTAAAAAAATTCCACCTTCCGCAAGGGAAAGCCAGGATGTGTGTGCAAATTTGCCTTCGACAATGTTGACTGGGGATTCAGGGAAGCTGCCATGCTGGCTATGTGATTCCCTTAGAAGTGGATCGAATGGATAAGGGTCTGCATTATTAACCTAAAATATTCCATTGTTATCAATTACCCTCCACAGCAGTAGTAGAGGTCTCAGGCAAGGCAACCCCGTGCTCATGAACATTTATCAACTAGATATTCGAATCAATTCCTTTTGAATAAGGAGGGAATGCAAGAAGGGATCTTTGCAACTTTGTAAGGAAGTAAGAAGCTTATTAAAGTAAAAATGGTAGTTATACCGGGTATGAGGCTAAGCCAGAAAATTTCTTTTTGACCAATCTACTTCAGCTGACCTTTGGTGGAGGAACCGAACCAACATGGAATTAAACATTTTCGACCATGATGAGCAGAAGGCAAGGGATAAAAAAACCTAGCTTTCACTAGAAAATTCTCATTCGATGTCTCATCCATCCCTACTTGGGAATTTGATAGATGAATAGGGCTCTACTCTGCCAAAGAAAGCAAGAAAAATAGAAAAAGTCGAGCAAGAGACTCTCGCCCTATTTTAAGATGAGAGTAGCGATCACTTACCTGATCTACGACCTAATATCTACGCGTACTAGCCTTCCTTTGTTTTGCATCACGAGATGGACTCTTCGCCCATCCCCTAAGGTCTTTCAAATTATACCTCATTGGGGAGAGGACCCACCAGGAGTCCAACTCCAGATTGGTGGCTAATGGGCCTCGCGTATCCTGCCTTTTCGTAGAATGCACACTTATACGTTCTCTGAGGAATGAAATCTTATCTTTTATCCGAGCTAGGGATCAAAAAGCAAGAAGGTGGGGGTCAGAAATGAGTAGCATAGGTGATACCGATAGGATGGTTGGATACGCGAGAGCAACGGCAAGGCACTCTTGACCCCGTCCGTAGAGGGTCGATACGAATGAGACTGTGCTAGAGATCGTAGTGAGCAAGTATACCTTGTTGACTGGGTGTTGGTTTTGAAACAAGGATGAGTCCCTCAGGGAGTCCGTCCAAGCTTCAGCTAGTAATGCCTGGGCTAAATTCTTAGGGGTGAACAAAGTGCTCTGAGTCTGAGATCGATACTGGTTAACGCCACAAGTGCTCTGTCATTGGTCTGCACACAGAGTCATCAGGTAAAGTCAGAGCTTGGACTGGGAATGAGATCAGAAGAGGCTAGGCTACTAGGGAAGATAGAAGCGATCCACAAATCAAACTATTATCCCATTGGCTGCTTCATGCGCCGAACACTCTTAATAAAAAGCTTTATTTTTTAAGGCATGTGCCTATGCTCTCGATACACGGCTTGAGAAGGCGGCTCCTTTTTATTCTTCCTATAGAAGCTACTCCTGATTCAATCAATCAGAACAATTCTTCGGACCCACCAACCAATCAAACTAGCTTGATGCAGAGGCAAATACCCAGGGATACTATAGCTCAACACATGCCCGGCCGGGGGGAAGGAAACCCTCGAAGCGAGCTCTGTACCAAATAGCTGTGGAGAGAGAGAAGCCAAACTCTACCGCACTGAAGAGCGAGATAAATAACTGACATCCTTGGTTGATGATCCTCGTTGGTGGAAGGGAAAGCGCGATGAAAGGCAAGTCGGTAGTAGGTCTAATGGAGAGAGGAATTGAGAAGAGATAGGGTCCGCTTTCTAGGCTGACGTTGGACAGCTGTTGGATAGCCCCGACCTACACAAGTGGTTTTAGAATGAACTCACATTTTGAAATGTTCTGTTAGGTTCTTAGTAGCAGTCGGCGATCTTTTCTTCTTTTTCTTCACATGGCTTTTCATCTCCTTGATAGCTGGAAGTTCTCCAAAAGTATGAAAGCTAGAGGACTTTGTACCATCCATTCCAGTGTGGTTGGATTCTGTTCAACAGCCCAAGGACTTGGAGCACATCTTTTGTTATTTCCACTGCTTGAAGTGATTGTTACGACCACGAAGAAACGACGAATCCCAACTACGGATATATAAGAGCCAAAACTGCTAAGGGCATTCCATCAAGCGTAAGCATCTGGATAATCTGGAATGCGATGTGGCATGCCCGAACGCCCTAAGAAATGCATAGGAAAGAGGGTCAGATTAACCTTGAAAAAAGTGATCCAAAAATGGATTTGCCCTAAAGTTTCAGGGTATGTCCGACCAAAGATTTTACCCACCCAATAGTGAAATCCTGCAAATAAAGCAAAAACGGCTCCCATAGAAAGTACATAATGGAAATGTGCAACCACATAATAAGTATCATGTAGAGCAATGTCTAGCCCAGAATTTGCCGGGACTATTCCAGTGAGTCCTCCTATAGTGAACAAAAAGATGAACCCTACAGCAAATAACATGGGTGTTTTGTATTGTATCGAACCCCCCCACATGGTAGCGATCCAACTAAAGATTTTGATTCCAGTGGGGACAGCTATGATCATGGTAGCTGCGATAAAGTAGGCACGGGTATCAACGTCTAAACCCACAGTAAACATATGATGAGCCCAAACAAGAAATCCAAGAACACTTATGCTGATCATGGCATAAACCATGCCTAGATACCCGAAGACCGATTTTCCCAAAAAAGTCGAAACGATATGACTTATGATACCAGATCCAGGCATAATGGGAATATATACCTCTGGATGACCGAAAAACCAAAAGAGATGCTGGTATAATATGGGGTCTCCCCCTCCAGCGGGATCAGAAAAGGTTGTATTAAAGTTTCGATCGGTTAATAACATGGTAATTGCCCCCGCCAGTACCAGAAGTGATAATAAAAGTGAGAATGCTGTCACTAGAACGGACCACACAAATAGGGGTGATCTATGCATAGTCATTCCAGGTCCACGCATGTTGGAGATTGTTGTTATAAAATTGATAGAACCTAAAATGGATGAAACAACATATAGATGAAGACTAGAAATTGCTGAATCAACTGCTCCTCCAGAATGGCTGGTAATACTACTTAAGGGAGGATAGACCGTCCACCTAGTGCCGCTACCCACTTCTACTAAGGCTGAGCTTAATAGGAGCAAGAGACTTGGTGGCAACAACCAGAATGAATTATTATTTAATCGTGGAAATACCATGTCAGGTGCACTTATCAGAATCGGAACAGACCAATTACCAAATCCACCTATCATCGCCGGCATAACCATAAAAAGATCATTAAAAAAGCATGAGCCGTTATTAAAACATTATAAAGTTGATGATTTCCACCAAGAATTTGATCGCCAAGACGTGCTAATTCCATAAGAATCAGTACTGAGAAGCATGTGTCCATCACTCCAGCAATGGCACCAAAGATGAAATAGAGAGTCCCTATATCCTTGTGGTTAGTGTAGAACAGCCATCGAACCAGATTTGTCATAAAATTGAGATTCTTTCATTTCCTTCCTTATTAGAGAGGGACCCCTTAAGGAGCGGGGCTTCTTTATTGAAAAAAGGGGAGTGAGGGGGGAAGGAGCGAAGCGAAAGCGAGGGGGGGTCCGGAAAGCCCTTACTTTATTGATGGGACATTTTGATCCCCTTTTCCTCTCACCCCCCGTTCTGGTTCAGGATTCAGGAAAAGGGTCAACGCAAGGATCTTACTTCGAAGCAATCTCTGGAGTTTTCCTTTATCCGAACGGGTCTTGCAAGAAAGTAGGATTTCATATTGAGCTCCAAATATACGCTATTGGGATAGGATGGCTCCTACTATATGTTCCCCCCCTAAGAACCACACGTGCGAGTTCCCCCGCATACGGCTCAAGTGGCAAAGGCACTTTCCTTCGCGCTTGATAAGCGCTTCGCTGTAGCCAAGCTTACTGCTAGCCTATCGGCTAGAGCTAAGCTTCGACCATGACTGCTGGCCACCTTATTCCGTCACCCGAGATCCAAGTCAGCACCGAAAAAAAGATCTTGATTCCTCGTGGCCGGGCCGGTTTGGAAGCAAGCTACTTGTCGCCTATCTCATCCCCTTTCTTATTATTAGTAAGATAGGGTGCCCCTTTCTCTAATAATAAGGTAAGCTTCCCTGAATTCCGTTGGGTGAGCCTTCGCTTTTTGGATCGTCTTCTGCCCAATGCGGGACCCTCCCGTTTGTTTTTAGGTTCCCATTAGGTTTACCTTGTTTACAGGTCGATCCCATGGCAGCAAGAAAAGGAGATCTTGTGCTATACTCCGGTGATCTCTTTCCTATCGAGGCACGCAAACTCCCATTGTGTCCCAGATCACATTTCGTGAATCGAAAGGGGAAGCCTCCTCATCCATCAGCTCCTCTCGTAGATCAATGCGGTTTTACGAACCGTCTAAGCACAGTTCACTCGCGTTGATCAATCAAGAGCTTTGTCGCCACTCCTTAAGGTTACCTGTTGTATCATACACTTCTTGCATTTTTTTCCCACGCTCCATACCCCTCTCTAGCTTCCCCATGGAGCGGTAAGGTAAAGGGCGAGGCATGGTGGGGTAGGAGCAACTTGTCAACAATCTTTTTGGCTTCACCAAGAAGTCTTATGTCCTCCAAGTCGCGCGGTGTTTTAACCGAAAGAACTTCTTGCGCAATTCATGCCTTTTTGTTTTTATGACCAAAAATGTTTTCTTGATTTCCATTTCAAATTGTTCTCTGGACTTTTTATCAATATGAGGTGATCGTAACACAGTATATAAGACTCGTGATTCAGGCAATCCAATCTTTCATGTGTAAGGCGGAAGCGCCTAGTTTTCCAAAAATGGGTGATCAAAAGATCGAATGCATATCTTGGTGGTCGTTACTTTCGGTGGTCTTTCTTTTCTTTTTGGCTGACTCCTCCTACTCCTCCTTCTCTTATCCTCTATATAGCTCGCCGTTGGTCCTTTTTTTTTACATAACATTCTCAGCCGCTCAAGAGTCAAGAGACTAACTATCTCTCTCTTTACGCAATTTCAAAAATGAAGTAGCAGAATGACTACTGATTTTGGACACGCTGAGTTATTTCAGCAAAGCCATTTTTGATCTTGTTATTCTAAATTATTTTATTGTCTTTGCTCAACTTCGTCGAGCCTTGTACCCAGGTACACAGAACACTAACAGAATCTCTATTCAAACAAAAACGACAAGCAAACCCGAAAAATAAAGGGTCACCTTATCTAGCAAGCAAGTAGACTTTTCTCTAAGCCCCAGGGTAGCAAAACTAGCTCTTCGTATCATTGGCATTGGGCAGGTAAACGGGAACCTGGCTACACAACTACTCTTACTCTAGCAGAGGATCTAGTTCCACACCAATCTGCTTATCTTATATAAGATAAAATATATAAACTTAGCGTACCTACAACCACTTGTGGCCTCTTGCTTTAGCTACTTACTCGGGAACTAGCTTCCCACCTCACCCCGGGAACTCAATGGTGCGTAGCTTGCTTGTTAAAGGGGTGTTTTCGTTCCTCTATTGTGGGATAGTTTTTCTCTAGACATCAACTCATGGTACTCCCCGGGCCCCTAACAACAAAACTCCTAGGTTAGCTACAGCAGTTCTAACATCAGCTTCTTGAGGGTCTAAAAGAACCTCTTTCGTCATTCGAAAGTGGCATTTTAGCTCCTTTTCATGAAATAGATCGGAGATCAGGTCTTATCAATTCATACAATTTTCATACGTCTTTTTCCCACATTAATAAACCCTTTTTTTCTTTAACATGCTAGTGCCCAGATCTTCTTCTTTTGTCTTTGAGCCTGCCTTTAGGTAGCGGCATGGAAGTCCCCTTTCTTCTCAAGCAGGAAAGCCCGCATATTCTTATTCTAATGTCCATTGGAGCTTCTCTTTTCGTCCCATTCTCTGGCTGTTCTATTTAGACGTCTGTTTCGCAGTCTTACTTTCTCATGCCCGCTTTCGCTTTGCTCCTTTTCTACTTCTATTACAGTAGCTATAGTTGTAATGGCAGTTATGCAGGTCCCCTTCTCATTGAGTAGCCTATACTCTAGAATTGAAATAGCGAAATTGGCCTTAGCATAGAACGTTTACCGCTTGCCTTACTATTAATAATAATCGGGAATCAGAACAGGCAACTATGAGACTAATTTATCATTGCCCCGAGCAAGTTACTGCGTAGCTGAAGTGAGTGTGCCCATCTTAGTCTCCTTTCTTTTTTCTTTGCAGCTGCCATAAAAGTAAAGCCTTAGATTCTAACAGGAATCTCTCCGCCTGCTCCCCTTATAATTATAAGATACTCGCTACTAAGTTTTTGAAATAAGGCAGCTAAATCAGCAATAGAAGAGAACTCCAGATCTATGAATAACCAACAAAGAGCCTAGCTTTATTACTGGAACTAAACAGCAAGCTGCTCCTACCTTACTTATCGAGAAGGAGTACGTGGACTGAGTAGACTTCTTGTAGTTCTCTTTCCCCTAGCAACCTTTCCTGCTTTCCCGGTTGCAAGGTTTTGAGCTAACTATAGGATTTGCTTCCTAGCTAATAATATTAATTAGTGGTATTGAACTTCAAACTAAAGATTTTCTTTACCTCTAGTTGGAATCCGCCCTGTCCACTTACCACTTATCTCAAAAGCCACTATTTGAAATCTCTGAAGTGAATTCCAAACCAGTCTTTGTGCTTCCATTTCCCTTACGCTCGCTTTTGCTAATGCTACTCGTGCTAGGAGACGATTAGCTCTAAGTGACGAATAGCTCCTATGATCGCGAGTTGCGGCTTATTTCGTTCGCATCTCCGTAACGGCCTTGTGAAAGCGTTCCAATGACATCTTTAGCCCTCAGTATCTACTGCCAACTCCTTTCACTCCACTCCAGTTTACCGTAGCAACTATAGCAAGCTGCCTAGCTCACTGGCTCGCTTACTGTGTAGCCTTCTTTCACTGTAAGTAAGGTCAGGATTGCTTCTCTTCTTGCTAGCGCTATAAGCAAGCTCAGGTAAACAGATGAGCTGGCAGACGGAGCTAGGGCCGTTAGGGGATGTCTGTGAAACAGGCAAGCTTAGCTTTCTTAATAGTATTTATTTATGGGACGGGGAAGTTTCCATCCATATCAAAAGGTGGCTTTGTCTAGAATCAATAAGAGCAGATGAAGGAGATTTCGCAAGAAAAAACCCCTCTTCGTTTAAGGGGGTTGGTTCATATCGTATCTAAACCGATCTTCCTCGCCCTAAGCGGCTGCTCCGCCCTTACTTATGTGGGTCGACTTCAGTAGACCGAATAGGAAAATGCATAAAGAAAGGTGGACTTCCATAGATGCAATAAAGATGTCAAAAGCATCTGTTCGGGTAGCAGAAATGCCTACCTATAGTTGGAAGGCTAGCCTAGCGGACATCATTTCTCTAAGTTAGTAGGCTCCTAAGGCCACTTATAGCGCCCCCGTCACGCCGTAAGCAGACATTGGTGATTCTAAAGACCAAGACCAAATAGGCCGGCCGGGAATGGCTCCTCTGCCTTGCTTGCCAGCGGAAATCCCCTTATTGATCCTACTTATCATAATAGAAAGAAAGAGATCTTGCTTGGCTTGATCTGTCCTTCGTGCTAAAGGTTTCTTTGTGACTGGTGCGCTAGAAGCATCAGTCTATGATGCGCGTTGAGCTTTCTTCCTGCCCACCGCCTATAGATCTGTTCCGATTCTTGGTACTACCCATGAGTACACTTAATTCTCCTTTGGAAAAGCTCAAATGGGTTAGGCTCTAGAAAGCTTATTTTGCTAGCGAGAACTGGGCAAAGCGTTAAAGGATGTGTCAAGAGTGAGCCCACTATAGATACCCCAGAGGGAGACCCCAAACGAAGTCAGTAAACGAGACCAACCCACGGGATGTGCTCCGAGCAGATCGATCTTTCTTTAGTAATGCATTTGGAGGTAGGTTCGACGTACCCAAGGCTCAAAAACAGGCTGAAAGTCTCAATCTAGATCGTCTCTCTTTAGTGAAAAATCGACGCATTAGCATACCGACCTACTTCAGCTAAAGAGGGAAATTCCCTATGTACAGGCAAGCTGACTTAACGGGTCATAGATATGCATGTTAGCGTAACAAGAGTAGGAATGGTGGCACATTTCGTTTTGATGGTCCATTAAGAATCTCAAATCCTCAAGTTATTCTGTATAGTGAAGACTGTCTCATGGTCACAATCATAGATCAAAAATGGCTTCTTTAGGTGCCAACCGAGACTATACACCAAAGGCTGGGCTCGCTGACCCTGATGGACTGGAACTAATCTAAGGAAGATCTGGTGGCTGCTACAAACGAAAACCCATAATGTCCTTAAATAAAGGGAGCTCAGCTCGACGGTTCGATGCGTCCATTTCTCGCTAGACTGAGATCACTATTGGGCACCTCGCAGGGGACACGGAGATCAAACTGGTTAGAAACGAGCAGCACCTTTCAATTCCATGCCTGAGTCAGGATGAGAATCTTAGATCAGATTGGACTTGTGTAGTGGACTCTACCAATTGGGATTTCCGGTTCATAGATGTACGTCATAGTAAATATTATCCACGTGGGAATGTCTATGATTTTGACAAATCAAATAAGTCTGATATTAGGATTCGGTGTCTCAATTCCTGTAGCTGACTCACGAGGACAGCAGTTATTTGATGATCTGTTGTGTGTCATGACTACTCTACTCGGTAAGGCTTTCCCGGCCAACTACAAGATGCCTTGGATGAGGGTGCTTCTTGAGAACAAGATATTGAAAGCGTCAAAAAAGTGCATTAAGATATCGAAAGAGAGCTTCCAGAGGCAAGCTGAAGCGGAGAATCTTTCTCCTAAAGAGTTTCTCTTAGTAGTCTATCAAAGGACAACGAGAATGGCTCTGACTAAGCATCTGGTGAGGGATCAGCTGTGAAACTAGAAAAGCCAGATGAGGCTGGTGACAAGACAAGTTCAAATTGTACTTTTTGTGACCAATATATGACCGAGAAATGAGTTGATGAACCCTCATGGGTGGTCTTACCAGATATAGGAATTTCTCCATTCTTCGATGATCCAACGCGCTAAGGGATTTCATGTTCTCAGTATTCACCACTACCTGTAGATGCTCCTTGATTCTTCCTTTAAAAGAGGATAACGCCCTGGCAATTAAACCAGCGTTCTCACCAACAAAATTGGAAGTGAAATTGCCAGATGTAGCGAACCTGAACATTGCTAATGCCACGTTATTGTATCCTTCTTCCCCCCCCGACGCCCTTTAGTTCTGGTAATTCTTTTATGAGCTATAGGTAATGACCTGGAAAAGCTCTTTTTCAAGCATTTTTGCCATATGTTGTTCCACAAAGAGAAGCGTAGGAATCAGCTTATACCGAATAGAGCTTAGCAGCCACACCTACAACTTGAGATGCTCTCCTGTGAGCCTTTTATCTTATAGTACTGCATTAGGCACAGATGCCCGGCTTTCAGCCTTTCATAGGTACGGTTACCCCGCCTACTTGATGAACAAGAAGCTAACTCTCCTCTGGCAGGAGGTCTTTTGCAGGAATCGAAAAATATGCAGCAATAAGGAAGGGCTACAGGGAAAAGTCCTAAAAAGAAATAAATGTGCGTTTCTATGAGGGAAAACTCAAGAATTGGAATTTGAAAACAGAAGTGGAAAGAGAAGATGGCTTCTTTGTTCTCTTATAAACTCATCTACTGCTCAAACCTTGTGGGATGAGTTTTCTTTCCTTTGTTATTTGCTTTCAGTGAGAGCATTAGTCTTCTGTCACCCCTAAGCAATTCTAATTGGGTTCTTTCAAGCTTAAGGTCGGCTAGAGCGCGTTCAAAGTAGTCATTAAAGTGAGCCAGGATGCCTGCTGTTCTCTCACCAACTTTCACACCGATAAGAAAGTCATCCTCATATCTCAGGTAGTTCATTTGAGACTCTTGTGCCACGAAAGACTGCATTTGGGTGAAAAGGTCATGAAGGTAGATGTTAGTTAGAATGGGTGATAGAGGACTTCTTTGTGGTGTACCTATGGCTGCCTTTTTGGATATGACCTTCTTGTCTGATGCATGTCAGTCTTGCTCAGTAGCTTTCATACTATCGCCTACATCAATGATTGAACATTTCAATAACGACTGAAATCAGTCATTATGAAAGGCTCATTTCTATTCCCCAGGTGTCGACTCAATGCCCGACGGAGAATGTGATGATCTAGCCTATCGAAACAAGAGACGATATCGGCCTTGATCAACATCTCTACCACCCACAGCCTTGCCATCGAGAGTGAAACTTTATCCAACAAGAATGAGCACTAACAAAGCAACTATTGTGGAATGGAGTGACGGCCAGTGTCCAATGCAGGGAACCACCCCTAGCCCGGTGGGTACAAGCAGGGCTTCAATAGCTAAGTTCGACTGACCACGAAAGCAAGGATTGAATTTATTGCCCCACACAAGGATATAAGATCCGTGCTCCCTTCTCCTTTGAATCGAAGGCCTCTTCAAATTCCTTAATGTAGGGTCGTTGCTTGCTTTTTCTTTTTAGGTGGCCTTCCCTTGCCCTTCCCCTCAGCGGATTTGGAGCCCCCCCTTACTCAACCTCTATAAAAAGGCCCTTTCCCCTTTTTATAATAATAAGGTCAGTTCCAGAACCAGCGGAATTGCCCAATCCTATCTTTCCTTTCCTTGAAGTAAGCCCCGAGCGGGAGCAACTTCTACAGCAAATTCAGACTAAACTGGATCGCTTCTCTTGGCAGGGGGGTTTAGGAGATATTTTTGAGTGCATGTTGATCATTTCGAAAAAGCTGGTTTCGTCAAATTTTCCGGAAAGCCAGTCATACTATTCAACTTTAGCTAAGCTAATGATGAAAGAGGATATGGATTTGTCTACAGATGATAATGATGTCCATTCCTGGCTCGACATGCTTAACTAAAGGGAACTTTCTATATTCGGAAAGAATTTCCTTACTTTAACAAGTAAGCAAGTAAACTACTATCGTAATTAAGCAGCATCCTTTAAGTGAGTAGGGGTGCGCCGGACTGCCGACGAATAATAGGTACCCCCACACCCCAGGCAGAGTTAGTGAGCCGTGTAATAGGCGACCATTTCACACGGTTCGGGGGGCACTTGAGTCAGCCGTAGGTGCCCGACTGCGTCTGCGTCTTGACCCCTATCTAATTTTTGGGCCAATTCCCCCTTCGTACTACCAAAAAATGAGATTCTTGCCGAATCCAAGTTAGCTGCTCCAACCATTACCAAACTAATACCTATTCCGTTTAGTACTTCAGGTGCTTTTATTGCATATAATGTAAATCCCGTAGCGGATCAATTCCAATGAGCCTTTCAAACTAGTACTTTTTATAATCGACTCTATAGCTTCTTCAATAAACGTTGGTTCTTCGATCAAGTTTTGAATGACTTTCTAGTCAGATCATTCCTGCGTTTTGGATATGAAATCTCATTCAAAGCTTTAGACAAAGGTGCTATTGAGATATTGGGCCCTTATGGTATCTCGCACACATTCCGACGATTGGTTGAGCGAATAAGTCAACTTCAAAGTGGATTTGTTGTGCGAAGAGTGTGTTATGACCCATGGCCGCTTGCCTAGTGGGGACGGCTCCTCCGTTGTGGGTAAACGGGAACCCCGACTCTACAAACTTGAAGAAAGGCTGCACAGTAGTAGTAAGGGCGTTAAGACGGGAGCTTTTTGTAGTGCTAGCAGGAATGCAAGTGAATGAATCGCATCCCCTAGCGAGTGAAGTGCTTACGCCCCTTTAGAGATAGGGGGGAGCAAAAAAGCTCGTTCTTCCATTTTGAGATCTTTAGATTCGTAAGATCATGATAGAGTCCCCTTTACCTTGGGATTCTATTAGTAAAGCGCTAACCGCCCTACAACTAGTATAGTATAGCAGATCAGCCAGCTTCAAAACTTACCTTATTATTAGAGAAAGGGGGCTGAGAAGCAGTTGATTGTTGTCTACTCCGCGAGCCTTTACTGTCCCGTTCTGTAACTTTCTTTCTTTCATCCGTCCACGAGGCTGTAAAAAGAGAGAAAGGGGCCGCTATCTAGCGGGAGTCGTTTCGGTTGTATGCCACGAGGTCCCTATGGAAAAGGGGACTAGTGAATCATCGCTTTTTGGTGCAGGCAGCCCTCTACCATCCATCCCATTGCATTCCATCGTCTCGTATTGTACTGTACCGTACCAGATACATCTATTGAGTGAGAGAAAGGTAGTGTAACTAATTATATATTCATTCATTATTAATAGGGACCCCCATTCATTCCTAGATCCCCGTCACTACGGATTGATTGTCCCTACCTAACTACTTGGTAGTGGTCTAGGGAGCGAAATTGCTAGAGCACGGGAGAATGAAGAGTAATGCTTTCAGCAAGAGCAGCCGGACGGACTACTATAGTGAGTCTAGTGACTACTAGAGTAGAGTTAAGTCAAAAGGTATGGTATAGCGGCCTTTCCGAGTGAGCCTCCGGGATCTCCTGTAAACCCCCATGATGTGGTAAAAGGAGGATATTAGGGGAAGCAGTGAGTGCAGATTCCCCTGCGGAAAGCCGGATGAGGGGAGACCTTCACGTCCCGTTCAGAGGGCGGGGATATCCCGACCCTACTATCTTTATGCCTTTGCAATGTTACTTGGTTCAACTTTATTTGTGACCTTTTCTCGTATGTGGGACTCTCTATCTTCTTGGGTAGATAATCGATCGTCTTTCATTTTGATAGTGAGTAGTTTTTATAATAATAAGTCAAGTCAAGAATAATAATCGAACTGGAGAAGCTTGCCGGGACGGCTTGGTAAGCAAGCAACCGGTTATGTAGACGCCATCTCCCAGTTCTTTCTCTTATCTCTTTTTTCAAAGTCATGATCAGAATGAAAGGTAGTTCGCTGGGTATGTCTTTTATTTTGCTCCCAGAGGTGCTGGTTCGAGTCCAGCTCGTGACAAGGCCTTTTTGGTCATATACCTTGGCTTGTTATTATTATATTAAGTTCCTTTTTTCTTCCTCCGCCAAATTTGGGTTCACTTATTTCTCCTTACCTGGAAGCCTGGAAGCGGCTAGGCTAAGAAGAGAAAGCAAAGGCCGAAGAAAGACCTTCCACACGACTGCTCTTCTTTCCTGTTTGCTTTAACTGTAAACAGCCGATTTGCTTATTCAACAACTCTCTAATCAGTTTGGGCACTAGGCAGTAATAACTGGTAAGGTTAGTACGGACCCTTTTCAAAGGTCACTAGAGTGGCTCCCGTCTTTCCTCACTCGAGGTCTAGCTTTCCCTTGGATTACTTTGCATTCTTGCTGCTTGAAGGAAAGTGCCGCACTCTTTTTTGCCACTCGGAGATAGTAAAGGAAAGTGCCGCACTCTTTTTTGCCACTCAGAGATAGCCTTTTCGATCCTATTGGCTTAAGTAGACCATTCGTGAGCAGATAAGATCAAAGAAAGCAACCTACAGTCCCATGCATACTAATAGGAAAAGGAAGTGACATATAATACTAATAGAAGAGGAAGCTGGTATTCAATTAGCTAGGGAGGGAGACAGGGCTAAGGCATATGCCAGTCTAATCTTCCTTAGAATGGCTTGTGCAATTGAACACAAATCGCTTGGTTTAATCAAGAGTATATGTAAGATGGCATAGAATGTGCTGTTGTCGCATGAATAGGAATAGGTTGTTCAAGAAGTGGTTACATATATAAAAAGGGCTTGTGCACATGAAGAAGAAAAGGAAGAAGGAGCTATTGAGTCAGATGTGGCATTAGACTGTTTTCAAATAGGTTCTTCTCGAAGTGGTCATTAGTAAGCCAAAGAACTGATTGACCCAAGGCAAAGAGTTCGTTCACGGTATAAGTCCTTTACTTTCCACTAAGAATGCCAACTTTCCTAAAACGATTGGAACTAGGGTATCCTTGCCGAAGGAAAAAAAGATTAAGCCAATAGTATCCCGAAGAAAGCTGAAACGGCACATTAACATTCATCTTCTTCTCAAAGTGCTTTGACAAGAGGGGCCACTGGTGAAGATGCCGAGAATGGCCGGGGATTACAGGTCTTAGTTAGAATATGTTGAAAATGCATGTGAGGGAGGGAATAATTGCACATTAATAAGAGTAAGGGAAGGCAAGTGCCATGGCATGGAACTTATTTTCTTCTCTGTACGAGTCTTTAAGAGCAGGGGATTCAAGAATAAGAAAGAGCCTCTCGTCCATTAAGGTCTAAGTTGCGCTGTACTCTGGGCATCTTCAAACTCCTAGTGCGCAAGGCTACGTACCTATCTCCTTCTCACTGAAAGTATGTAGCTCGTAAGTAAGAAATCTTCCTTTCAGTCGAGCTCAATTGCATAGAACCTACTTTGTACTTTCCAACCTCTTTCACTCCCTCTCTCGCTCCTTTTATGTAGCCCGTTTCCTAAAGAAAGGATCAGTGACTATCGATAGAGTCCAAAACATCCCTCCCCCTTTCCATTCTTATTTCTTGTAATCTCGCAACTGCCCAATCAATACGGTACTCTTTCTTCCTTTAAAGATACTATTCCCGGTCCACTCATAGCCGACTTATGAGAACGAGATAGAAAGAAATGAATCATTAAAGCACCCTCCACTGAAAGATAGAAAAAAAATGATTCTTACGCGAGAATACTAGACTATATTCAAAAATTCATATATAGCTATACTAGTGATACTACGATACTCTATGAATTCATTCTTTTTACGCTATACGCTAATAATACTAGCTATATACTAGCATACGCCGCTATATATATAGTATCGCTAGACTAGATTATCTTCTATTTATATTCTCTAGTCTTTCTTTCTTCAAGTAAGATAGTTGAGCCCGCCCCAAGCGTCGCCTTACTAAAGGTAAAGGGGGTCGGTCCCAGGTTGCCTACGTTCCTTGATCGCTCTGTAAGAAACAACTCAGGTTCAAAATCCGCAGGGAGAATAAGTGTTTTTAAAGAGTTAGATAATATAGTATAGCGTAATCATAATTTCTTTCTAGATTTATCGATGCCTTGTATAGTATAGTTCTAATAAGTTGATCTACGACCATCCCCCACAACCTTTGTTTCGGGTTCAATTTCTTATGCAGTTAAGAGTGGGGCGTGCTAGCAAGAAGTCCGGTTATGAACATATATCAATCCCTTAATCAACCTGAGCATATATTTTATACGACACGGGGTGATATGATATTATAGTGCATATATTCGCTCCTTGTTAAGACCCGACTAACTAAATTGAATCGAATCTCCTCTTCTAGGCAACCTGGTCTGAGTCCCTGTCCCTAGTCTGAGTGTTAGTAGTTTTATTAGAGCAAGCTCCTCAGTGTTAGGGTTTTGACTTGCTTGCTTACCAGCAGGAAATGACAGAGTTTCATAGTCCCATTCCCCACCCAGTGATAAGATAGAGACAACCCTACCAACCAGTAGTCCCCAGCCAACCAGTTCAAAAGCATAGGAATAGGTAGAGTAGATTAGATCTATTAAACACAAACAAGCAAGCCAGGCAAAGAAAGCAAGCCAAGCAATAGAATAAGAGAAGTAAAGGAGCGAAATGATAATAGATAGAGTGATTGGCAGATAGAGTTCTAGGCCAGTTCAAGGTAAGCTTCACTCCACCCTCCTTTACGTAGCGAGCGGGGCAGGGATATTACATATCGCCAGGAAAGCCAATTTATTGGCTCGAAAGAGCTTTGATCACGACTGGTTGTAAACAAACCACTGTCTCGCCTCTGCTTTCTTTCGAGCTCCGCTCTCCCCGCCCCATTCATGGCTTGCTGTTCGAATAGTCAAAAAGAAATTTCGGAAGGCAACGAGTAAGGAATTGCAGCTAGTCAGGAGTCGAACAGAAGCATGAGTTGAGTGGTGAGCTAAAGCAGGGTAGCGAAACTAGGAACGGAGTTGGCTTGTTAGAGCTAGGCTGTTGAGTTAAAGTAAGCGAGTTAGTCATACAAGCCAGTGAGCTAGGCAGCTTGCTATAGTTGCTACGGTAAACTGGAGTGAAAGGAGTTGGCAGTAGATACTGAGGGCTAAAGATGTCATTGGAACGCTTTCACAAGGCCGTTACGGAGATGCAAACAAAACAAGCCGCAGCTCGCGATCATAGGAGCTATTCGTCAATTAGAGCTAATCGTCTCTTAGCACGAGTTGCATTAGCAAAAGCGAGCATAAGGGAAATGGAAGCACAAAGACTGATTTGGAATTCACTTCAGAGATCTCAAATAGTGGCTTTTGAGATAAGTAGTGAGTGGACAGGGCGGATTCCAACTAGAGGTAAAGAAAATCTTTAGTTCGAAGTTCAATACTACTAATTAGTATTATTAGCTAGGAAGCAAATCCTGTAGTTAGCTCGAAACCTTGCAACCGGGAAAGCAGGAAAGGTTGCTAGGGGAAAGAGAACTACAAGAAGTCTACTCAGTCCAAGTACTCCTTCTCGATAAGTACGATAGGAGCAGCTTGTTGTTTAGTTCAAGTAATAAAGCTAGGCTCTTTGTTGGCTATTCATAGATCTGGAGTTCTCTTCTATTGCTGATTAGCTGCCTTCTTTCAGAACCTTAGTAACGAGTATCTTATAATTATAAGGGGAGCAGGCGGTGAGATTCCTGTTAGAATCTAAGGCTTTACTTTTATGGCAGCTACAAAGAAAAAAGAAAGGGGACCAAGATGGGCACACTCACTTCAGGTATGCAGTAACTTGCTCAGGGCAATGATAAATTAGTCTCATAGTTGCCTGTTCTGATTCCCGATTATTAGTAATAGTAAGGCAAGCGGTAAACGTTCTATGCTAAGGCCGATTTCGCTACTTCAATTCCAGAGTATAGGCTACTCAATGAGAAGGGGACCTGCATAACCGCCATTACAACTATAGCTACTGTAACAGAAGTAGAAATGAGCGAAGCGAAAACGGGCATGAGAAAGTAAGACTGGGGAACAGACATCTAAATAGAACAGCCAGATAGCATGAAGAAAAGAGAAGCTCCAATGAACATTCGAATAAGAATATGCGGGCTTTCCTGCTTGAGAAAAAGGGGGACTTCCATGCCGCTACCTAAAGGCAGGCTCAAAGACAAAAGAAGAAGATCTGGGCACTAGCATGTTAAAGAAAAAAAGGTTTATTAATGTGGGAAAAAGACGTATAAAAATTGTATGAATCGATAAGACCTGATCTCCGATCTATTTCACGAAAAGGAGCTAAAATGCCACTTTCGAATGACGAAAGAGGTTCTTTTAGGCCCTCGAGAAGCTGATGCTAGAACTACTGTAGCTAACCTAGGAGTTTTGTTGTTAGGGGCCCGGGGAGTACCATGAGTTGTGTCTAGAGAACTCTTCTTATAGGACCGAACTAGAGAAAAACTATCCCACAATGGAGGAACGGAAACACCCCTTTAACAAGCAAGCTACGCACCCTTGAGTTCCCGGGGTGAGGTGCGAAGCTAGTTCCCGAGTAAGTAGCTAAAGCAAGAGGGCACAAGCGGTTGTAGGTATGCTAAGTTTATATATTTTATCTTATATAAGATAAGCAGATTTGTGTGGAACTAGATCCTCTGCTAGAGTAAGAGTAGTTGTGTAGCCAGGTTCCCGTTCACCTGCCCAATGCCAATGATACGAAGAGCTAGCTTTGCTACCCTGGGGCTCAGAGAAAAGTCTACTTGCTTGCTAGAGAAGGTGACCCTTTAGTTTTCGGGTTTGCTTGTCGTTTTTGTTTGAACAGAGATTCTGTTAGTGTTCCGTGTACCTGGGTACAAGGCTCGACGAAGTTGAGCAAAGACAATAAAATAATTTAGAATAACAAGATCAAAAATGGCTTTGCTTAAATAACTCAGCGCGTCCAAAATCAGTAGTCACTCTGCTACTTCATTTTTGAAATTGCGTAAAGAGAGAGATAGTCAGTCTCTTGACTCTTGAGCGGCTGAGAATGTTATGTAAAAAAAAAGGACCAACGACGAGCTATATAGAGGATAAGAGAAGGAGGAGTAGGAGGCTTTGAAGATCGAAAAAAGTGTTAAGTGTAAGTGATGGAAGCTATTTTGACCTACATTCCCGTTGCGTTGTCCCAATTTCCTGTAGACCGTGAGTTTCTCCAATATTTCCTAATGCAGCCAGGGCAGGATGTTGAATGGCTCCGTTTTGTAACAGAAGGGTTAATCTCTTGTCCTGCCGGCCAAAGGGAGGTGTTCCTGCACTCCATTTTAAAGATCGAGTGCTGCTCCTGGATACAGAATTTAATAATCAATCAGTACCAATGTCTCTTCTATCAAGATGCACCTTCGATNTTGTGTCCATAGTAGTTCCCAAGATTGTCTGCTAACAAAGTGGATTTGGAAATTACGTAAGTAGATGATTGAGCCATCAGCGGGCAGTCATCGATAAGTGTATAAGGACCAACGACGAGCTATATAGAGGATAAGAGAAGGAGGAGTAGGAGGAGTCAGCCAAAAAGAAAAGAAAGACCACCAAAAGTAACGACCACCAAGATACGCATAGTGATTCGATCTTTTGATCACCCATTTTTGGAAAACCAGGCGCTTCCGCCTTACACACGAAAGATTGGATTGCCTGAATCACGAGTCTTATATACTGTGTTACGATCACCTCATATTGATAAAAAGTCCAGAGAACAATTTGAAATGGAAATCAAGAAAAAATTTCTGGTCATAAAAACAGAAAGGCATGAATTGCGCAAGAAGTTCTTTCGATTAAAACGCCACGCAACTCGGAGGACATAAGACTTCTTGGTCAAGCCAAAAAGATTGCTGACAGGATGCTCCTACCCCACCATGCATGGCCCTTTACCTTACCGCTCCGTGGGGAAGCTAGAGGGGGGTATGAAGCGTGGGAAAGAATACAAGAAGTGTATGATACAACAGGTAACCTTAAAGAGTGGCAGCAAAGCTCTTGATTGATCAACTCGAGTGAACTGTGCTTAGACGCTTCGTAAAACCTCACTGATCTACGAGAGGAGCTGATGGATGAGGAGGCTTCCCCTTTCGATTCACAAAATGTGATCTGGGACACGATGGGAGTTTGCTTGCCTCGGTAGGAAAGAGATCACCGGAGTATAGCACAAGATCACCTTTTCTTGCTGCCATGGGATCGACCTGTAAACAAGGTAAACCCAATGGGAACCTCAAAACAAATGGGAGGGTACCGCATTGGGCAAAAGACGATCCAAAAAGTGAAGGCTCACCCAGCGGAATTCAGGGAAGCTTACTTTATTATTAGAGAAAAGGGCACCCTATCTTACTAATAATAAGAAAGGGGGTGAGATAGGCGACAAGTAGCTTGCTTCCAAGCCGGCCCGGCAGCGAGGAATCAAGATCTTTTTTCCGGTGCTGACTTAGATCTCGGGTGACAGAATAAGGCGGCCAGAAGCGACGAGCAGTCGCGGTCAAAGCTTAGCTCTAGCCGATAGGCTAGCAGAAAGCTTGGCTACAGCGAAGCGCTTATCAAGCACGAAGGAAAGTGCCTTCGCCACTTGAGCCGTATGCGGGGGAACTCGCACGTGCGGTTCTTAGGGGGGGAGATATAGTAGGAACCATCCTATCCGAATAGCGTATATTTGGAGCTCAATATGAAATCCTATTTTCTTGCAAGACCCGTTCGGATAAGGGAAAACTCCAGAGATTGCTTTGATGTAAGATCCTTGCGTTGACCATTTCCTGAATCCTGAACAAGAACAGGGGGTGAGAGGAAAAGGGGATCAAAATGTCCCATCAATAAAGTAAGGGCTTTCTGGACCCCCCCACTTTCGCTTCACTCCTTCCCCCCTCACTCCCCTTTTTTTCAATAAAGAAGCCCCGCTCCCTAGGGGGCCCCTCTCTGATAAGGAAGGACACGAAATAATCTCAATTTTATGACAAATCTGGTTCGATGGCTATTCTCCATTAACCACAAGGATATAGGGACTCTCTATTTCATCTTCGGTGCCATTGCTGGAGTGATGGGCACATGCTTCTCAGTACTGATTCGTATGGAATTAGCACGTCCCGGCGATCAAATTCTTGGTGGGAATCATCAACTTTATAATGTTTTAATAACGGCTCACGCTTTTTTAATGATCTTTTTTATGGTTATGCCGGCGATGATAAGTGGATCTGGTAATTAGTCTGTTCCGATTCTGATGTGTGCACCTGACATGGCATTTCCACGATTACATAATATTTCATTCTGGTTGTTGCCACCAAGTCTCTTGCTCCTATTAAGCTCAACCTTAGTAGAAGTGGGTAGCGGCACTGGGTGGACGGTCTATCCGCCCTTAAGTGGTATTACCAGCCATTCTGGAGGAGCAATTGATTCAGCAATTTCTAGTCTTCATCTATCTAGTGTTTCATCCATTTTAGGTTCTATCAATTTTATAACAACAATCTCCAACATGCGTGGACCTGGAATGACTATGCATAGATCACCCTTATTTGTGTGGTCCGTTCTAGTGACAGCATTCCCACTTTTATTATCACTTCCAGTATTGGCGGGGGCAATTACCACTATCACTTTCGGTACTGGCGAGGGCAATTACCATGTTATTAACCGATCGAAACTTTAATACAACCTTTTCTGAGCCCGCTGGAGGGGGAGACCCCATATTATACCAGCATCTCTTTTGGTTTTTCGGTCATCCAAAGGTGTATATTCCCATTCTGCCTGGATCCGGTATCATAAGTCATATCGTTTCGACTTTTTCAGGAAAATCGGTCTTCGGGTATCTAGGCATGGTTTATGCCATGATCAGTATAGGTGTTCTTGGATTTCTTGTTTGGGCTCATCATATGTTTACTGTGGGCTTAGACGTTGATACCCGTGCCTACTTCACCGCAGCTACCATCATCATAGTTGTCCCCACTGGAATCAAAATCTTTAGTTGGATCATTACCATGTGGGGGGGTTCGATACAATACAAAACACCCATGTTATTTGCTGTAGGGTTCATCTTTTTGTTCACTATAGGAGGACTCACTGGAATAGTCCCGGCAAATTCTGGGCTACACATTGCTCTACATGATACTTATTATGTGGTTGTACATTTCCATTATGTACTTTCTATGGAGCCATTTTTGCTTTATTTACAGGATTTCACTATTGGGTGGGTTAAATCTTTGGTCGGACATACCCTAAAACTTTAGGGCAAATCCATTTTTGGATCACTTTTTTCGGGGTTAATCTGACCTTCTTTCCCATGCATTTCTTAGGGCTTTCGGGTATGCCACGTCGCATTCCAGATTATCCAAATGCTTACGCTGGATGGAATGCCCTTAGCAGTTTTGGCTCTGCTATATCTATAGTTGGGATTCATCGTTTTTTTTATCCCTTGCCTTCTGCTCATCATGCTCGAAAAGGTTTAATTCCATGTTGGTTCGGTTCCTCCACCAGAGGTCAGCTGAAGCGGATTGGTCAAAAAGAAATTTTCTGGCTTTATCCTCATACCCGATATAACTACCATTTTTACTTTGATATGCTTCTTACTTCCTTACAAAGTTACAAGGATCCCTTCTTGCATTCCCTCATTATTCAAAAGGAATTGATTTGAATATCTAGTTGTAATTGTTCATGAGCATGGGGTTGCCTTGCCTGAGACCTCTACTACTGCCGTGGAGGGTAATTGATAACAATGGAATATTTTAGGTTAGTAATGCAAACCCTTATCCATTCGATCCACTTCTGAGGGAATCACGTAGCCAGCATGGCAACTTCCCGGAATCCCCAGTCAACACCGTCGAACGCTTTCCTCAGGTAAATTTGCACACACATCCTGGCTTTCCCTTGCGGAAGGTGGAATTTTTTTAGCATATCGTGACAAAGCAAGATGTTATCCTGGATGCATCGCCTTTGTTGTTTATACCTAGCAGGAGCAGCAAAGACGAAGGCTGAAGCATCACTAGAGGTATCTATTGAGCTTTCTCCTCTTTTTGCATTAGCCCAGTCACTTCCTTTATGGAATGGGTTCACCAGCACGCGGAGGTAAGTAGTTTACTGACTCAGTTCTTTTACTAAAAAAGGGGAAGGGAAGGGGGTGCTATGAATAGAAATTTTGAATTGCATATGCTCTCGATCGACCTAGGCCTAAAAGGAATCCGGCTACTCAATCGCCAGAGATAGAAATAAAAGATCTAAGCTTGCTTTAATCATTCGAAAGCGATGCTCATTCCAGGGTTTCAAGGCTTGGAAATAGATCTTATTTAAGACAAAAAGAAGTGAGCATAACCATCTTCAAGCTCCACCCCGGGATTTTAGGTGTGAACTCACTTTAGGGAAATGAGGCTTATAACCAATCGATTCTTCACCCACGTAAGCTCGCCCTGTCACCCTCGCTCTGGTTTGGGAATCATGTCACCCTCGCTTTCCGCTTCTGGAAGATCAATGACTAATAGATAAAGGGTTGTGGAACTATAGACAATAGGCAGTAACCTCTCTTGATCCGCGAGTAGAGTACTTGAACTACTCAGAAAGAGATGGTTGGCTCAATTCAAATTGAAATAAAAATAGACACCCATCTTCTTGGAGAGCCAATCAGGAGACATACAAAACCAGCAATCCAAGTTTTGAAGAGAGGCGGCTGCCTGCAGTCACTAAAGGAAGGGGCTTGGTGGTCTTATTTTATTATCTATAAAAGATAGCATCTCTTCATGTTGTTCGAATCAAAACGATTAGGGACAACCGCTCGCTTCGAGGCAGGTTAAAAAGCATAGGCCATAGCTTCTACCTCTCCTGGATCATTATACTCATCGAAAGCGAGACTACTCTTTCTTGTAGAATCAATAAAGATCGCTCCCTTTCCCTTGAATTTGGGGTGATACACCCGGTTGAATCACTATCCTTCTCCTTCCCCTTTGATTTAATAGAGTACTCTGTGCTTAGGAGACACGTTCTCAAGAAAAGGTATCCAAATACCATCTTTAAGTGCTCCGGGCCTACGTGTGACTTTCTTGCGAGCTGGTGATTCCTCCTCTTTCCTCTCTTGACGGTGAAGTCAGACCAAGCCAAGCCCATCTATCAAGCGCATCCCCTGATTCATAGTCTGTCCCATGTCTATTTACAGAGAGGAGATCGGTTAGATAGTTTGGGGAGTCCCCAAGTTATATAGACCACTTAGTTAGAGACAACAGGTAAAGCACTCTTCTTCCCGGCCAGTACGGATATGGTTGTCTGAGCCAAAGCGAGCTCGTTCTTCTGTTCCCAAGGTAGATTCAAAAATGAAAATGAAATCAGGGATACATTCCATTCTTTTAATGGTATGCATTCTATTTATATTTAGGTAGATGAAGAGGAAATTCAACTTCATGTAGTTGCACTTTTCTGCATCTTTATGTTCCTAATGGTTTAGTCAGGAATGCACCTTCCTTAGTATGGCAGGATATCGAATCCATGGTTTTTGGTTGGATTTCTTATGACTGGTCTTTCTCTCATCAAGTTAACCAGAATTCTCATAATAAAAGCAGAAAGTCACGAGGACAGGTTTTCTTATATAACTCTTCTCCCTCTTTACTTTCACTTTCGATCTACCCTTTCATTTATTTCTCTCTTTTTATTGTAGAGGAGGGCTTCCCTCATAAAATTGTAGACATAGTTCTGTTCCGCAGGCGGTTACATAGGAGATCGGGAAGCAACCTTTACTTCTTCTACGAATCCCTATCTTCAAAGCCCTATCTGACCTTGAAACCTAGCACACAACATTGTGTTCTATTCGAAGTGGATCACTGGCTGGAGCGGAGAGAGGAGGATGGAACTTCTTCTTCTGTGCGAAGGAAAAACAACCTGAAGCTAGCATCTCGTGCCTACGCCCCTGCTTTAAACTTTAAACCGACCTTAAGTGAGCAACAAGTCATTCTATTCAAATGTCGTTAAAGCGCCAATTTTCATGCTGATTATTCTCATGTCTTTGACCGATGGGATGGTACACCCGCCTCAAACAAGTGATCAAATGAGAAACTTAGCTTACGCTTACAACCTAGCCTGAGATTCGATCTTTCTCATTCACTGCCGTCACCTTCCCTATTGAAATTCTCATGTCGGGGCCTATTGGAATGGGAAGAATGATCATTGAATGGACTTGTCGTACCTGAGGGAAAAAACACTTAATTGGCTCACGAATGGATTGACCGAGCCGAGTGAATGAAGGTTTGTTTAGTCTTGCCTGTCATAGGCCTGTGAGACAGAGAGATAGAAGCAGTGAGGTATCAAACTAGCAGGATTGAGTCGGGAACAGAGATTGGGATGGAATCGGCTTATTTTATTGCATTGCCCATGAGACCTTCCACAATCTCTAACTAATGAGCCGTGATTAGATGAAACTTCTTCGCCCACCTTCCCGGCTTGAATAGGCTTTCTTATGACTTATAGATTCGGATCCAATCGCGCACCCACTTTGTCCAGCATCCCATGGTCAAACTAAAGGACAGACGGGACTATGATTTGGGTAATCGAGACCTGATTACGCTCTGCTGCTCCCCTTTCAGATAGTCGGGGAAAGGAAGAAATAGCCTCTCGATTACCAGTTCTCGGTTACACACGAAGGAGGGTTGCTTTCTCAGTTGGAAGTTTATCACAATTGGAGTAAGTAGGAAGTTAGTTTCTCAGCCTTATTTAAGTGGGCCAGGGATAGCGAATTCATCTTGCTGACAAGCAATTCCCTTATTATTACATAAGAGAGAGATCAGAGCTTACTGCTAGTGGAACAAAAATCAGGAAAGGGGGTTGGCTGATGATGGATATTCGAGGGACCCATGGTTTCCGTGTTTAACATTCGTATATAAGGGTCTCTGCCTATTCTACGAATTCACATAAAAGGAAGGAAGACCTGACCAATCGAGTAACTGGGGTATTCAAAACAAAGAGACAAAACCGAAGTCGAGGAAGACAAATCATATGAGTCCTACTTAATGCACAAAGCAAAGCCTAAAGTTGTATTTTATATAGTATATATATATATTTAAGAAAATAATCTAAAGCTGAGACTGACTCTTTCTGTATCTACGGAATCATTAGAACCGCAGGCCTGGCCTGACCTGCTGACCCTAAAAATAAAAACACAAGCCAACAATTTCAAAAGTGGGAGCAGCAACCATTTGTCAAATCAAAAGCTTTTCCTACGACGGAATTCAGCGCGATTCCATTTTCCTGGCGCTTCTTTAAGATGGTATGCTATCCCCATCATTTTTCTAACTAAGTGAATTTAAAAATGACATCGGCGAGTGAGAAAACGAGCTTCAGAATTGGATCAAAGCCAAGAACCAAGGTTTTGAGTGCCCGGATCAAACTAAGAAGAAAGGTAAGAGTAAGATGTTCGCGATTTCAAAGAAGTAGTATGCGCTCCATTCTAGGCCAACTAGCTTAGTCTTCAAAAATCGACAATGGCTGCTAACGCCGTGACGAGGACGCGACGGGTTGCCTTCGGAGCTAAATTTATATCATAGAAAAAGGGTGTGCGCTAACACCTTCAAGGGTTATCTGACTTCTAAAAAGACGCCATTTCACACCTCTATGATTGATTATGAAATCATCATTCAGATTTGATAATGTGTTATCCTCAACTGGGTTAATTAGGGTGGCTAGATGGACCCTCCAGCTAAACTTAATTACATAAAGTAAAAAAAATACAGTCAAGCCCCTTGTACTCATACAAGTGAGTGGTCAAAAACCATTACATTTGAAAATACCAGCTTCGGGAGGATAGCGAAGCCCGCCTTAGGCTAGCAACGTGTTCCCAGTAATGAAAATTCCTAAATTACTTATTTTTATAAGATTTTTCAACAATAAAGAATCTGAGTTTCCGGGATTTTCTTTCTTTTACAGGAAAATTACAAGTGTCGAAAAAGCGATCAATGGATCTTCGGTTGCTTCATGGAGTTGCGTACAGGCATCCGTAGTTCAGTGGAGGGGGGTACTGATTTTGCCATGGAAGCTTTGGAGTGACTACAAACTATTACGACAGAGCAATCGACATTCTTAGTTCAATTGAACTTGATAAGATCATCCAAGATTTCATGAGCCGATGCAGAAAAATCAAGCAAGTCATTCGTTATTACCAAGATTTGAGTGAGACCTAATTGATCACAATCAGAGATCTTCTCATAGTCATGCTTACTCTCAAATCCCAAGCTCCTGAGCGGAGGAAATCGATCATGGCTACTACTTTTTCTTTCTTCTTCTATTTCTTCAAAACTTTCACCCCTCTGCAAAACAAGCAACTTGTGAGAAAAAAATCTTTGAAGTAAAATAAAAAAAATTCACTACTACAGGAGAGAGCTGCAATGAGACTCGCTGCGGAAGTCGAGTTAGACGACCGCGTCCTGTTGCGTTCACGGGCGAAGACAGGACTCAAGCTTCACAGTTAGGGCAAAATACTGGCATGCTGCTATTGCTAGACTGATGAAGTCACAAAGAATTGGAAAAAGTCGAATACCTTCATAAGGGTTTGGCATGAGTTAGCGGGAGACTCTGTGATGGCTCACTGGTTGGTGAGAACGTTGGATGAAAACGAAGTTGTTAGAATGCTATTTTGGAAGGGTTGCTCCAAGGGGAGGTGAAACCAGATATGGTTTTAGATTCAAGAGCGAAGGAAGCAATTGTGGCCTACAGTTAAGGGAAGCCGTCAGGGAATTTCTCATACGTCGTAGTGTGGCTACAAGTTCCCGCAGGTATTGGTGTCTGGGGGAATCTCTCTTACTGGGCTGGTTCATCTGGGAATAAGCTAACCCCTACCAAGCAAACTCCAGCTTCAGCGCCTTAACGCAAGTAGTGTAGTCAGATAGTCCTGAGGTAGCCACAGGTTACCTACCTTAACAATTACATTTCCTCAGTTGGGGATGAAACTCGATTTTATGATTCAACTCGATTTATGCTTTTTTCTGTTACGTCAAGTTGCTCTATTTCATATCCTGAACCTCGGACCCCCTTTACTAGTAAAGGGAGCTTTCTTCATCTGGTCCTACTGAGGAGCCATCTCCTTCTAGCCGACCTGCCACTCTGGTTTACACTAGGCGCTAAAAAAGTGCAAGGCATCTGAGATGGATCAGGCTGGCCAACCTACTACCTCTACATCATCTTCCTTGTCTCCAGATCCTATCTACCCTCTACTGAGGTACGTAGGTCTTCTCGCATGAAAAATCCTATGGATCCTATAACTCGTTTTCTCCCAAAGATCGTGCCTTTCTTGCCAGTGTTCATGCGCGAACCTCAAACCTTTTCAAAAGCCGTGGGCCAGCTCTGCTGGCAACAAGCTATGACAGATTCACTTTAAGCCTTAGACAAAAATGGCACTAACACATAGGAAAGGTGCCCCGGTTCATCAAGAATAGATGGGGTTGGTTGTCTATTAGAGCCTATTAACAGCTGATACTGTAAAGGAGGAGCTGTTAGGTGGAGGATTGCCAGCTTTTACTTGATCTGCCGCTCAACGTTTAGTTCCGAACCGAGGAGGAATATCTCATCGTACCTCTTTCATCCGAATCTCTTTCCTCAACATTACATACAACTATCAACCACCAGCACCCCAGAGAAAGAAGAACGAAAGCAATTCCTAGCGGCCACGGCTAGAGAAGAGAGAGAATTGCTTACTTAGCTCTATGGAGCACAAGAGAAAAGCAAGGGTTTGAGAGACAAGGCAAGGGTTGGTGCGTACGAGAGCGACAAGGAATTATATAGTGTCCATTGCTTCGGACTTTCAAAGACAAGGAATAGGGCTATGCACGTGACAAAGAAATGGTGTATCTAATATACGTTTTTCTAGTAGCCGCATTGTGTCGAACATTCCTATCTGTTTAGTTCCCATCTGTTCTATTAATCTCTATTAATCCAAGCTAAATCCACCTTGATGCTGGAGTAAGTCAATCAAAAAAATTTTCTACAAGAATCTTCTACTTGACTCAATAAGATTGGGTCTTATTAGAGAATCGCGTTCATTCACATCATAAAGAGATGTATTCGTTCACTTCAGGAAGAGGCATAGAAAAAGTGAAAAAGCTCAATCCAAGACGGAATCACAACTGTCGAATCTTGTGCGTAAGATAAGCAAAGAGACAATTTTCTTATTAAGTCTCAGAGACATCTCTTGGGTAAAGACTAGGAGCAATTCTGTGTTTAAGGGAATTAGGTAACAAAGGACCCACGGAGCATAGAAGGGAGGAGTGGTGAACAGCTGGTAAAGGCTGCCGGAGAGGCGGAAGCACTAAGCCTAGACTCACTTTTGATCTATGGCAAATTATTGTGATAGCAAAAAAAAAGTGAAAAAGTGTTCTGATATAGGATAAGGAGATCGCAAGGAAGATGTTCAAAAAGGCTTTATAGCTACATTTATGTTTCAGTATGCTAGACCCCTCCTATAGTTCAAGAGCGTTATCCTGGATACGAGCTCTACTCTAGTTGCTTTTCTATGTTGAGTGATTCGCTATGGAAATGAAATAGAAGAAGTGACAAATGCCTAACAACCAATGAGGGGCTAAGGAATGGCGACCTCTATGACGACTGAAACAGTTAATGGCGACCTTTGTGAGCTACCTCCGGACCTTGGGAAGAGTCCCGGACCACAGAAGTGATCAAAGGAAGACGGTAATCAACCACTGTCCATTCGTGATGTTCGTTCTCATGCAGGTACAGCACAAGGGCTCATACTATCTTGAGATCTCGGAACCGGAGTCTGAAGGCTTTAAATCAGACGAGTGGGAAGAAGATGAGTAGAAGCAGCAGCAAATCCATAACCAGGGCCCTTCGAATTGTCCTCTTATGATCAACATTAATGGTAATGGGGAAACTAAAAGAAAAGGAGAATTTTTCAACCATGGAGGAAGTCTCTTTCTTATAGTTAAGGTTCTGGGTAAGAAAGTTTAGTACAAATTTATCCATGAGAAAATTTTTAAAATGTGGAGACCAAGTGGGGAGTTGACTTCATTGACCTGGGCCACGACCATCCTTAACTGATGGGGAGGATTACAAAAGAGCTCTTACTGGGGGACCTTGGATGATAGCAAACCATTATCTCACTTTTCGAAGCACCCTGATTTTAGGCCTTCCTTGGCAACGGTCACTAAAACTGCGCTTTGGATCCGTTTACCTGAGCTCCCTATTGAGTACTTCGACAGTGAATTTCTTCTCAAAATAAGGAAAACTTTTGGTAAACTTATTCAAATTTATACGTGAACTGGCTACATGAGGTCGTTTTGCGAAAATCTGTGATCTAAGTGCTCCCCTTGGATTAGAATTGGCAAGCATTGTTAAAAGATTGAAAAAGAATGATATGAAACCTTATGAAAATGCGATGGGAAATACATAGAAGTAGCATTCATCCTAGCAAAAACTACTTCCAGAGTCTGTTTTTAGCAGGGATATACTGCTTTCTGGGGTATAACCCAAAACCTGGATCCGCTTTACGATGTATTAGTAGAACCCCTAGGATACGACGCCTTGCTCCTTAAGTATCATGGGATGGAATACCCCGACCTCTCAAAGGCTCCCGAGAAAGCAATTTCAGCCTTCTGGACAGTTAAGTAAAATTCATATGTCCCTCATCGGTCTGAATCCCCACCCCCACGGAAGGGGGGCGGTTGACGATCCTGTTTCAGCTGTCTGAACTAAAACCAGTCAACTTGACAAATAACATCCTGAGCAGTTACGGCAATTAACTCTTGGAGTTATGACAGTGGGTTGTTATTTTCTTCTTTTTTTCCGAAGCCTGTAAACCAGCTAAGAGACACTTTCATTGGGACCATACCACCTTTCGTGGCCTTATTTAATCTTAAGTAATAGCTCTCCGGAGAATCCTTTGACTAGCCAATCAAGGAACTCATCCCATAAGTGCCTTTTTGTGAGTGCTAGTCAGCTACCATCCGGTTGTTCTCCTGTGCTCCTGTAAGAAGTCCTTCCTATACCTGATGCGCTTTTTATCCTTTTGAGGTTAATGCAAAGACCCAATTCGCCCGGGCTGGGATGGCTTCCGACCTAAGCGGGGTTGCACCGTAGGGACCCGTAGTCTCCAGAGTGTTAGTCTGCAGGCAGAGACTCGTCATCATCCCAACGTCAAAAGGCCTTCAATCCAGTAGTATACTTCTAGGTGTCCAGTCTTTGAAACCAGACCGCAGTTAAACGCCCATCAACTACCTAGCATACCATACCACTTAGAAAGACGGTGACGAAAGTTGTCACAAATCCACCCTACTTCCTAGAAAGGTCCCACTAAACTTTTTTTAGACCGTTTGCACCACTTTAAAAGGAATAGCACGCAAAAGGGTCAGAAGAGCAAGCTTCTTCTTTTCAGGCTTGTTGTCTTTCTTTCGGTAACCTTAGGTTAAGGTTAATAATACGAATCCCATTTCCTTGAAAGGACCTCTACCCGACTTTCTTTGTTTTGAGCCTAAGCTCAGAGTCTTTTTTCTTATATCAAAGGCATATGAAAAATAGTTAGTTATTCTTCCTCATGGGCATTGTAGGCGAGGAGCCTTTCCTGGACGATGTTATAGGTGACTTCTGGTGGAAGGTGATTGATGATATTATTCAGGGGTTCCTCTGGGTCAACTCAGCTCAGGTTTGGAGCAGGCTATTCATAAGAATAGCAGAGCTCGTTAGAAATAGGAATCGGTATAAGAAAGCGTAACCGTCAGTGTTGCTGGTACTCGTAAGTCAGCTGGCTACTAGGCAACTACTCCTCCGGTTACCAAAGCCCTATGGTCACTCGTCACTGGTCACTATCCCCTCGCTCTACTAGTTTTTATTATGGTATTGAATGAACAGGCGAACCCATATTTTTTGACTATAGGAAATCCCTTGTCTCTTTTCGCTTTCTATGGAGATAAGAACAAGGAAGCACTGGCCATGGGGTTGGAAGAAAAAGAAATTGAAGTTGTGCCGGCTCTTCCTATATAGTATAGTGTTATTAGCAGGTGGAGGAACAAAGTTTGATGTGGAGGCAGCATCAGCTGCTGCGACTATAACAGACACCGTTTTAGGAAGAAATTCATCGAATACACTTCTCGAGGATGGAAGTTGAGTGATTTTAGGCCGGGGTAGAAGCCTCCAAGAAACTTGATGAGGGGATTATCATGAACACCTCCTCAGCAAAAATCTTTAGAGAGAAAAATGGGTTTGGAGATCAGAGAGAGGAAGTAGGCTTTAGAGAAAAAGTCCCTCTTGTGCCGGTAGTAGGGAAAGCAGCTGAGATAGAGAGAACAGTTCTCCCTTAAAGTCCTTTATGGATTTCGAGTCGGGAATAGAGCAGTGGCTTAGATACCCTGATCGAGTAATGGGGTTGCGGTGGGGGACACTAAAAGGAACGGATAGTACTTCGAGTAATGGGGTTCCGGTGGGGGACACTAAAAGGAACGGATAGTACCAACCAGGCGAACAGCGATATGCAGCCCCTACTGATCAGATTCAACTGATCGCCCCTGTTGCTATGCAAGTTTGAAATGAAAAAGATGGTGGTGTGGTGAGACTGGAAGCTTCCAACGAGTCTTTCTCTAAACCCCTCTCTCAATTCAAAAAGTATGAATTTCGCCTGCCTGAGAGCCTAAGCACCAGGCCTAAAGCTTGAAACCCTAACAGGGTTGGATCCCGTTCTCATAATCTTGAAAGGCTACAACTCCTGCTTTTGAGACTAGCTCCCATACCGGCTTTTCCCCGGACGTCAGTGCTGTAGGAAAAGGCGTACCTGTTCTCACTGACAGGGTAAGTCGAGGCCCTTTCTCTATCTGGTAAAAGAGGAGTAGCTTAGTAATTATAGTAACCAGAAGAATAGAATGCTCCAACCCGCGCTAACGGATAGCCTGTCTCGGTTCTAAGTTATAAGAACTGCCGGAGTAGACTCATATATGTGGACCTACGCGAGTTTCCGGGTCTCAGTTGACCTTTAACCGCTAGCTCATTCCATTTCTTCATTGAACTCTGTAGTTTAAAGGCCTATCTCGTCGGAAAGGGGTTAGGTCTCTCTGTGCCCTATTCTCCTTGAAACCTTTTTTACATTGAATTTACGCTTGACCGGACTCTCAAATCGCCTTGTTTTTATGAGAAAGTTTAAGCCCACCGTTTTGTTTTGATTTAAAGTGGTTCTGTATCTAAGGAATAGCTTTAAGAGATAGGAAAGTTGGCATCTTACCTAAACAGTAAGCTTAAGAGATCTAGATCTTTTGGATAAAAAAATAAAATCTCGTGCTTTTCCCATTGAGATTGATCAATCTTGGACCTAAATTACTCAATTTAAATAAAGTGCTCATGTGCCGGTCGATATGTGAGTGAGTAAGCTATACCTCTCGTAGTAGTCGGCATTCAATAAGCTACCTTGCTCGTCGGTATTGCTTTATATAATAATAAAGAGAAAGCTTTCTGTGTATGAAACGTCAGTGACATAGTGCTTCTTTCCATTTTGAAAGTCAAATGAACGCCTTTACTCTCCGGGATAGGGATTGAGACTGATGAGCGGTACGGTAGCAACTAAGCCGCCGTTGCGTATACAGTTTTTTCTTTTTTCTTTTGGTTCACTTCTTTTGTTTTGAGAGGGAGGCACATATAAACGAGATACCTTTCATGGACTGGACAGAAGATTCATTTTCGTATTGACATACACCAACTTGTTTGTTCTTTGGATTCGAGATAGGAAGCTGTCTTGATTTTATTTTAGTCTATATCTACGGAATTCCTATAGTAAGGTAGCCCCGATCAAAGTCTACTAGACTCGAGCAGTGTGAGTTTGATAGACCTTTTTTGCTTTTAAAAGATTTTGAAGTCAGTAGACCCCTTCA
>MKYO02026509.1:83879-94338 GCA_002013955.2 Citrus medica | reverse complement strand
TGTAATTTGGGCTCGGGCGCGCTTCTTAGTTATTATCTGGAAGTTAATTATGAGAAGGAATAGAGAGCGGGTCGACTGTTAAGAAGAGAAGTACTAAGAAGACTGCTACGAATTTATATGGAGAGAAAGCTAGGTCGAGTAAGAGATAGAAAAGCCCAGCCCACCATACTTATACTTAATTGAAGGAAAGTCTTAATCAAATAGTTCAGTTGTTGTGCCCCATATCTTAGCAAAGTTCGAACCGTTTCCAGAGCGATTCGATCTTAGACTGAAAAATCAAGCGCATGAACTATTTAATCCGATCCGATTCAATCCGTCTCAGTCGAAGTTCAAATAGATAGGTACTCTAGTTGTGAGCCAGGAAAGTTCAAAGACAGTGGGCAAGGGTCCGAAGGTAAGCTTGTCTTTTCTTTTCCTTCTTTCCGCTGAAGGAGAAACGGAATCAAAATAGAACTTTTTCTATTAAGTTGCTCACGAGCCAGTCAAGTAGGCATATTTTATATGAGTAGTTAGCCAGTCAAGGAAATCCGATCAAAAATGAACAATTTTACGGTCTTTCATAACTTTTCTCACATTTCGAAGTGAAGTAGGCGTCAACCATTCTCTCCATCCGGCTATCCACTACGGTTGAGGAAAGCGAAATAGTGATTTTGTGTATAGTGAGTCAAGCCGAGAAAGAATCGAAAGATAGGTTTTTCAATTGATTAGGAAAGTCTCTATCTATATAGGAATGAGATGCGCTCAAGCTGAGAAAGCTACGATTATGCTTGAACGGTCTTGTCCTATTGTCTTGATTAGTTCCGTGGGGCTTTCAAGCCCCTCCAATGTTCAAGTGGTGAAAGCTTCAGGAGAAATTGTTCAATCCTTTAGGAGGAAGATGGAGGGTTCTCGTACTCACTTGAAAGGGTGGGGATGATGCCCTGACTAGAACCTTTCTGAGCAGCTATTAAGCCTATCCTATTAGCTTCTTGCCCGCATCCCTTCGCCGTGATATTCGAATAGATCAGTCTTCTTTGCCAAGTAAGAACTTCTATAATAAGGTGAGCCCATGACTTTGACTTATACGATTCGGATTTCTAATCAATATCAAAGTGAGCAACCTTTTCTAAGAGGCGGTGGCTTCCTAGCCCCAGGACTGATACCGTACTCACCGACCGAAAGAACAAGGATGAAAAGCCACTAGAAGACTGAAGCTTTCAAGCCCTAAGAAAGAGTCCCATTCAAGCTCCTGCTCTTAGAGAATTTTGGTAGTACTCGATTGCCTTTCCTTTTTCTTCCCACTAAACGAATCCCGTAAACGAATCCTCGTGCTTGAGTAGGAGTGGCTTCCTATCTTCGCCCTCTAGTGTTCAATCTCCACTTTCATTTTCCCGGGATTTTAGGCTGCAAGTCCATTTCCGCTCGTAGATGGGATCTCAAATAGGCCTTTTTGTGTTTTACCGGGAAAATTGCTTGTTTTCGAATTTCTCTTCCTAAGGCATCATCTCAATGTGATAAAAATCCCCAACCCCCATGTTTTGGGCTTGTTTTTTATTGGATTGGCAGGTTTGTTTGGAGTGGAGGATAAAGACTTAGATTCTGATTCAGTGCCCTTCTGATTATGTGTTGTCTGAACAAAGTATGCAAGCAACCCCCTATTCCACTACGGAGATTGAGTTACCTGTCTTCGAACCTAAACTGGCTCACTAGCCCACAGAACTTAGATTGGAATGGATTGTGAATCGGATTAAATAGTTCATGAGCTTGACTAAACCGTACTCTCTATTCTTTCTACTTGAGCTATCTCGCCACTTTCGGACTTAGCCTGAGACTTCTAACAAACGGCCCCTTCGATTTTCACTTGATCATGAACTCCTCACTCCAATCGAGATGTGCTAAAATCGCTACTCCTCATTCTTCATGAGCTAATTCACTCCTCACTCCAGGAAGTGAGCTACTAGAATATGAACTCTATTAGAAGTGAATTCCAGGGCGTAGAAGAAAGCTAAGAATGAAGATTTCATTGACCTACGGGTAAAGCACACGGGCAGGGCTTGAAAGCCCCACTGAACGGAAAGATGAACTAATCCGTGCAAGCATAAGAGGGCTACCCTGACTAGAAAAGAAAGCCCATCCCCTTCCTAAAGAAATAACCTTCCACTATCGATACGGAACCCATTTCTCGTTCACAAATAAGTTGATTAGCTTATCACGTGGCCTAATATGATAAATTTCGTGGCTCGTTATCCTATAACAAGAACAAGCAGTTTCTCCTGAACTTTCTATAAGAGTGCCGCACGAGCAAGCTTCCATCTTCAATCTCCAAGATTGAACTTATTGAACGACTATCCTATAAGAGTTACGTGCAGGATTTCACCTTCACTTCCTATATTCGTTACATTCTAAAGGACGGTAGATACACACACTGTTTCAAGTCAATTTCATTGAACCTTATCTGGCTCAACCCACAGGTCAGATTTCAAACAAACCTATCGATATACTTGACCTGACTCGCTCTCCTCACTCCATCCTGGCTTAGGAGAGATTGAGCTTGACTAGAGCATTTCTTTGCACCGATAGCGCCTTCATTCCTTCTTTTCAAGATGTTTACTTAGCCCCCTTCCTAGTCCTTTCGAACCAGATATTGAAAAACCTGGCTCACAGCTAGATAGAGAGAAAAGTAGGAAGATTGAATCTTGGTATCGCACACACCACAAAGAGGTGAGACTTAAAGAGGTGGTGCTGCACCCAACCCGGCACCAAGCATGAACAAAACCAAACAAGAGAATTTTTTTACAAAACTGTAAAGAAGACTCCACACTCAATTGCATCGATCAAATCCTCAACTCACGTCTACCCTTCCGCTTTTGAAATGAAAAATGGAATGCTGATTGATCCTATCGCCCTCTTCAGATTTAGGGGGTTTCCTTTTCAGGCTGACTCGCTTCTCCCCATAAATGAACACTGATGGAATCCATAGAGAGAAAAAGGTCGGATTCAACCACTTCTTCGTCGGTGCTGCTGATGATGCAATGAGTTTCATTCGACTAGTGAGATCCCATCTGATTCATTTCATCCGGCTAGAGATATATAGGAGATCTATATCTAATATCTATATGAGATCTTTCTTTCATCCAAAGTGAGTAAACTGCCATGGCATAAGAGGAAAAACTAGAGCTTAAACCTGTCTGCATGCCTATTTATGGCTCTCTAGTTCCAAGAAGTGGTTAACAATGAACTCCTTCGTTTCACTCTCGCCTTATCCTTCGCTTCCCTCGCCCGAGACCAGAGCAAGAACCGTGACTGATTCACCTGCTCCTTTCTAGTCCAAAAATCAAATCTGGGAACACACAAAAGACCTTTGAGAATCCCAAGCGAATAGAACAAACTCCTACGTGTCTCACGCTCCAAAGTAGTTAGGCTTTGTGTAGAAGTCGGTCTTCTCAAGGCCCCATGGCTATGTATGGATCCCTCGCAGGAAGCTTTCACTTCTTGAATCTGTATAAGGATAAGGCATATTCCATTTTTTTCTTTCTTTTTTATCGAGGCTTCTCGCTTCTCTGTCTCAGTGAAAGTGGGATCACCGAGGCTCCTAAAAGCAGCCGCGATCTTATAGACCACCAGGCCTTTCTAAAGCGTTGAGTCCCGTGCTCGCTTTTCGAAGAATATGGAGTCCCATCCTTGAGTAGACGCCCGCGCTCTAATCCTTACTACAATGAAAGCTCTGCTTCATTGCTATGCCCTTCGACAAGGATCTTACCTAACCCGATCTTCCAATGACTGCATAACCGCCTTAACCGCTGGACTTGTGACCGTGACCTGTGGATTTCTCTTATGTCATTTTCACTCTTTAGTCAAGATCGGAGAAAGAGCAACCAATCACTTAAAAGCAAGTAAAAAGCCCATCCTTTCGGGTGATCGAAAGATGGATTTTATAGAGGAGTATAGTCATTGAACCTTTTTTATTCGCCAGTAACGGTTCCTTACATTAAGTCAAATAACGGAGATTCTCCAGGATTGGTCGATTTAGCACAAGCATAATCCATTAGAACGAGACGGCTCAAATACGTGTTGTGATTGTTCGTGACTGGACACTCAAAAGGCATTCAGAAACCGTCGTTATTGAGGGCAATGCATTCTTTTGTTTCACTACCTGACCAGAGGAGAGGGACAACAACGACTTTCCGGTTCCCTAAAAGGCGCAAGGGGGAGTAGGAACGATGAATACATGAAGTCTTTCCTTTTGGTGATAATGGCACAAGGTTTCATTCTTTATGATGATCTTGCAAGGGGTAGCTAGCATGCGTGTAAGAAAAGAGACCCCAATCATTCTTTATGATGATCTTGCAAGGGGTAGCTAGCATGCGTGTAAGAAAAGAGACCCCAATCATCCTATCTTCGAGGCCTAAACAGTGAGATTCAAATCGGAACACCAATCCATATTGTGATTCAAGGCCCTCGGCAATACAAACTTAGTTGTCTAAGCAAGTGGTTTGAATCTACAAGAAGGGTACCCCTTCCTCTTTCTGTTTGTTAGAGGACAAAGGCGCCATGCTTTCTACTAAGAGTAGGTCCTGTGCTTCCATTAGTAAGGCAGAAAAGGAAGTAAAGAAGGCAGCAGCCGTCTGGATAACGAAAATTATGTCCCTTCCTTCTAAGAGTATGCCTTTCCAGGCAAGTCAGTGGTAATCCTTCTTTCTGTCGAAGAGTATGCCTGCCCTGTCCTTCCTTCATTTAAAAAAGTAGGCTGGCAGGTCGAGAGTGGGCGTAAGTACTCCATTTCGTTAGGGACCTTCCCGTCTGTGTCTGTGCTTTCCTCTCCTTCTTTGCCTTCTTTGAATAAAAAAAAGCTAGGAAGTTAGCCAGTCTGTTCTTAATAAGGGTATAAGTCAGTACAGTACGCAAGACGGCAATCCTTCTTTCTAAGAGTCCTCAGTCCTAGGGTCCTCGTAGTCCATTAGGAAGAAGGGAAGCTAGGCGGTGAGTAGCCAAGATTCTCTTTTATTATCACCCCAAGGAAGCTTTGAAGCTATTCGTCTTTCCTTTACTAAACATAAGGGGATTAGAGTCAAAAAGGGTCTACTAAGAAGAGGCAACCCGCCTACAGAATAAGTAAGCCCGACCGACAAACTGTTTGTCTGTTTGACACCGAGGATCCCCTTCTATACCGTTAGAATAATGAATCAAGGAAATCCTCTTTTATCAAATCATCTGTGCTCACGAATCGATTGTGGAAGCTTAATGAAAAAAAAATCTCGTAGTATACCCTTTGGCATGAACCCTCTATTGAATCCTGACTGATCTTTCTTCCTGTAGAAGTGAAAAGGAGGGCACCCCTGCAGTAAAGTCATCAATCGCAGCACCCTATAACCCAGAAAGCCAATCAATCAGAATATGTTGGCTTAGGAGTTTGAGTCGTATTCTCAATCTTAGCCAGCACGAGAAGGGCATAACCCAATCAACAAAAAAGAATAAAAGAATAGTAAAGAAGGGGTTTACCTATTCATGTGGTTCTTCTTTAGTCATTCCCTAACCTTTTCTCATATTAGCGTAAGCAACCGTTGAATATTCATATTCTATAAAGAATATGCTTTCCGAACCTAAGGCTAATAGCTCCCGTGCTGCTTTCGACTCATACTCCTACTAAATTAATCTGAAGCTGTGGTCTGGGATGGGTGTCCCGTGGATGTGCCTGCGAGTGAAGCAATGATAATTGTTGATTCATTTGACACATGGACAAGGGAATCTTCGCTTGATGGAATTTCTTCAATTAACAATAAAGATCCATTGCGTTCTTTTCTATTACTATTTTTGCTTGGTCACCAGAAGTCATGTTAATTGAAGAAATGTCTTTCCCATGCCCAGAGGGGATAGTATAGTCACTATTGACCTAAATGAACGAGAGAGTATAGAAGCCCACGGAGCGGGACAGAGAGGCTAGTTACTATAGATCGGAGGGGCTAGAAATGAATGGTCCAAGGCGTTTAATTTGCTATTCAAAAGGGTGCTTTCCGATCTTCAAGCTTTCCCATGGCTCAATTGACTATTGTTCTTACAAAGACATCGGAAGATTTGATGCTTCTAGGAAGAAGGAGATCAATCCTCCGTCGCGGGTTTTGGTATACACCCCTCAACCCCTTATTAACTATATTACTATTGTAAGGTAAGGAAATCATCTCAGTTAACAGTGCATATGCGACAGCGCATCATAGACATCATTTCTTATACCAAAATTGCTTATAGTAAGCAAAGCAATGAATCTGAATTCTATCTTACTAGTGTCTCTCATTAAGCTATATAGGTTTAGAAAAGCCAGCGCCCAAAGAGCTTTCAACCTTAGGGTCAAGCCGGTCTCCGTCTAGCAGAGTAGAAACTGATTGATCACTTGAGGATGCGCTAAGAACCTTTTCTCGCTTGTGAAGCTGCCTATAAAAAATAGATATCTAGAAAGTGTGCCATGAGTGAGGATATTGAGATTGGGTTCGTTTTTAGTCTTAGTATGAGATGCCCAATATAAAAGGAACGAGGAGAAGAATCGACAAGGAAATGTTCTTTCAAACAAAAATTCCCCCAAATCCCATTTCTTTCTCGGTTGGAAAACCCAACCGGCTATTTCTGTCTTCCTGAATTTGTAGAGCAAGAACAAGTCTCTCTTAGGGGAGCAGAGTAGTCAAATAATAAAGCAAACCAAATGTTTCATCTTTTGCCTATTCTAAGTAGTTGCGCAGCAGGGGGTTTCGGACGTTTTCTAGGATCAGAAGAAAGCGCTATAATCACAAGCAAATTTTTTATTCTATTTTCCCTGGTTCTTTTCGGCTTCATCTTTCTATGTCGTTTTTATTCTTGTCGTTTGCAGGACAAGTACGGTTTTCCATTTATAGTTCTTTTGTCGGTCTTATTGTTCTTGGGAGTATCTTTCTTAGGATCTTTGATCCGGATCTACGTCTTTTCCCACATAGGTCTGGATTTGACCGCCTTATTTCCGATAGTCTTGAGTGTGGGGACAGTGCAGGGGCTTCCGGAGCAATCACCACCTAACCCATCCAATGAGTCCTCCTGGAGTGGTTCGTGGATTGAAAAATGGATGAATCCGGAGGTGGGATCTTCGGCCCCCAACCAGGGGGGCAACCATAGGAGGATGAAGCTTCCAGTCAACCAATTGGGGTAGCGGGGCCTTCCAATGCCGGACCTTCTGCTCAGGATCCGGGCAAGGACGCAGGTCCATCATCAATACGGCGAAGGGTGGATTCAGGATCGGACTCAGGTAGTGGGCCGCAGTACCTCAACGTATCATCAGATACAGAGGGAAGGGCCGCCCCCGGGCAACATCCCCCTGAACAGCCTCATGTGCAACCGCTGGAGCTGGAATAGCTTCAAAGGCCAACTCTAGAAGAGTTTTGCCAGCTTCTCAAAAACCATCGGCGTATATCCGATGGCATTCCTAAAATATTCCAAGATCTGCATATGCGGGTACCTGCGGGGTTCCAAAGTGAATGTCTAACAGAGATGTTAGAAGAACGCCATGGAGGCAGAAGTTTGGGGGGGATCCTCCGGAGCCTGCAAGAAGAGGGGCACAACAGTCCCTTTTTTTGGGAAGTCCAAACGGACTTTCAAGCTCTGAAGGACAGCGGAGGCACGGAGGCCACTTTAAGGAAAGAGTGGCAGGGTCGATCCTGACCATGAGGTTGAGCAATCTCAATTTCATTACAGGATTTGCGAATGAATGCTGGGTTGGACCACCTCGAATGGCGTGAACCGCATGCGGGGAGACCCGCACGTACTATTTTTAGGGGGATCTGGTCGAAAGACCGGCCGGCGCCCACCTGACTAGAGGGACTAAGAAATTAATAGAGTACAAAACTTATCTTCAAGCTTTACCTTATTCTGATCGTTCAGAGGGCAATCGTGGAGTCACTGAATGAAGTCTTCCATTTCTTTCGGAGGTGCTGACCCGCAGCGAGGCAGAGATGACTAAGTGACATATGAAATATGGCGACGACAACAGCATGTCGTAGAAGGAGATAACAGGTGGAGCCAACAACCTACTAAGACTAACGTATCTACAACTACATCCCCGAGCGGCAGTCAAACGGAGGCGTAAATGCAAGATGCTAGCAGAATGATCGGCCGGACAGAGGCTAGGGCTGCTTCCTTCCCACCGCGTCCTTCCTTGTGTGTCAGAGATATAAAGCGAGTGCACTGGAAAAGAATGGGAATTGGGTCGATCTATTCTATGGCGAAGCATCCGAAGCATAACTGCACACTCAGATGATCTTTGCCGAGAGATAAGAGCATTCGGTGGAACCAGTGAACTACACTTGCTTCTGGATAGATGTGTGGGACAGAGGGCTTGAGGTACCTGCTGCCCACCCTTCCTCCTCTGCTTTGAGAACCGCGTGAACGGAGAGTGGGCAGAAGGGAAAGAGGTCCTCATACGGAGTCGCACACTTACTTGAGCAGTGCGGGAAACTGGGGAATGGGTCGAGTAAACTCCCCTGGGGCCGAAAAAAGAACAGACGAAGCTTTACTTATATAGGACTTTGATTGGATTTTTTCTTAGTGATTGGAAAGGAGGGCGCCTGGGTATGTTATAGAAATGGAAGGTAGAGGTAGTACTTCGAATGGTGAAGAGAGGCGGCTCGGCAGGGAAGGAATGGGAAATCGTCAAGGATGACTTCTTTGTTGGCGAAACGAAGGGCTAAATAGCGCCAGTGATTCTCTGAGCCGGTCTGGATTTCCAACGCCTCGGGAAACTGGTCGAGATAGATGACAGCGCCTTTTTCCTCTCTTCCTTGCCGGTAGGGCTCTCTTATGGCCTTCACCTCCCGCCCGGCCCGGAAATAGAACCCAGCCCCCTTCTGATACATTCATTTCTGCAAGCAGGGGGGATCCAGAGCCTTCTATTGCATAACCTAAAAAAGCTATAAGCAAAGTACCAAAGGGAACGATACGCTTTGGTTACCGGCGAATGCTTCCAAAGGCGACCCTCTCGAGTTTCCGGCTGTTTCCTAGATTGAAGTAGCCTTTCGCCGCCCTACCAAACGAAAGAAGTCACTATCAAACAACTCGCCCTACTGAAGTACCAAAGGTGCGCTCCGCCCGATGACTAAGAAAGAAATTAGTTTGCGCTTAAATTGAAGTGATGAGGTCGCAAAGAGGGAAGCGGGGCTCCTATTGACCAACTTTGTCGACCCTTTCCCTCCCTCAAAACAAAAGGCGACCAGCTTTCAATACTAGTTGTTACGTTACGTTGCCATTTTTCCAATATCATTGAATAGCATGGCCTGGGGCTAAGGTAACTCAAGTGGGAGAGTTGTGTTATAGGTGACCTTATTGCACGGTTCAGAGAGCACTTGTGTATGTGATGCAAATGAACGTGTACGAAAAAGCTGTGGAAAAGTTTCGTTGTTCGTTCCGTCGTCGACTCTATCTATGTTTCTATTATGGCCCAAGAACACGCTCATTCTTCAGCCATAGAGAGACTTTTGAATTGCGAGGTACCATTACAAGCTCAATATATACGAGTGTTATTCCGTGAAATAACTCGAATTTCAAATCATTCACTTGCTTTAACTACTCATGCTATGGATGGGAACATCAACTCCGTTCCTATGGGCTTCTGAGGAGCGGGAGAATTTGTTGGAATTCTATGAAAGAGTCTCGGGAGCCAGGATGCATGCCAGTTTCATACGACTAGGTGGAGTGGCACAAGATCTGCCTCTTGGCTTATGTCGAGATATTGATTCCTCCACACAACAATTTGTTTCTCGTATCGACGAATTAGAAGAGATGTCAACCGGCAACCGTATCTGGAAACAACGATTAGTGGATATTGGTACTGTCACTGCACAGCAAGCAAAGGATTGGGGATTCAGTGGTGTAATGTTAAGAGGTCGTGCGACATGAAGACATTGATAGCAATATGGGGGAAGTTCCCATCAGGCAACAACGGTTCCGCCTGACCCTACTTAAGCATGCATATTATGTCAGTGAAGACTTGGTGTGAAGCCTTGGAGCTTACGTTAGAAGAGCAAAAGGCCCGGGGCTAGAGTGAGCTGAGGGGGGACACCGTAAGTGAGCGAATGTGTGTAAGCCCAGTCAAACATGACTGTTCTAGGAGGGGCGGGCCACCTACCTTCGAATGGTGTTGGTCCTACGGACCGTGAACGGATTTCGCCTCTGGCCTCTGGGCACGTCGGAACCGCATGAGTTCACCGGGGTTGAGCACGGTCCGCCAAAATCGGCATAGGTTAGGTGCTATTGATGGAACATGGTAAGCCTATCTTTCTTCTCCATATGGAAGTGCTGCGGGCACATAGAGATGTGGGTAGAGGAAGCCTCAAAAAGCGAAGGCCGAGCTGTAGGTCACGTGACCCGCACCGAGTTGGTGGCTGACTGGGCTTTTTCCTTGATCAAAGATCAAAGCGCCTTTTTGTTATCCAAAAGTCGGTCGAATCGGTCGGGTCTCTGCCCCGGAACG
>MKYO02026509.1:36833-83377 GCA_002013955.2 Citrus medica | reverse complement strand
AAGGATCCAATAAGTCCAACATTGATTCCTTCGGACGTGTCAATTGGACAAATACGGTCATAGTGACTAGGATGGATATTTCGTACCCGAAAACTCACAGTTTGCCCTATCAATCCTTCGGGGCCCAAATAACTCAATTTTCTCCCATGAACTATTTGTGTCAATGGATTAGTTCGATCCAAAACTTGAGATAATGGATGTAATCCGAAAAAAGAATTATAAGTGATTGTTAATGGAGTTGAAGTTACCAAATTTGGAGTTGGCATCAATTTATACCTAATTGCTCCATATATAGTTCCTCTAATCACATTTTCTAACTGAACCAGGGCCAATCCGAATTGATCTTGTAAAAGATTCGCGACAGACCGAATACGTTTCTTTTTCAAATGATTCATATCGTCAAGTGTACCCATTCCAAATTTCAGTCCAATCAAATGATCGACAACTGCCAATACATCTTGTGATAACAAAAATGTATTGTTCTGAGGTGTATTAAGATTAAGTCTCTGGTTCATATTTCGTCTACCAATCTTTCCTAATTCACATCTTTGGTGAAAAAATGGCTTTTGTAATTCCTGCACCGAAAGAGAAGACCTTGTTCTGCAGGGTACGGCCCTGGACAGTGGAGAAATAGAATAAGATGGAGCCTACCTGCTTGGTTCGAACGAAGTAGATGGATCAAAGGGTTTTATTCCAGGTGGTTCTTATGCCACTTTTGATGGTCTCGGTTCGGACGAGATACATGGAAAACCATTAGATCGGTAGCCGGGGTAATTTCCTTCCCACTCCGAGGCAGATTGATCCGGATCCCTGGGAACAGGTCTTAGAGAAGTAGATGGCTCGGCTCCACTGGGAAACTATATGCGGAGCTAGAGGCAGAGGGACTTGTACTTGGCTCACCGTCAGAGGGATGGGAATGGGAAGTAGATTGCTCACGCTAACACTTTCGATTTCAACATTTAAAAAAAAGAAACAAGAAAAGGATTATCAGTTGTCACATTCCAAAATGACAATCAAATGTACAAACCAAAAGTACAAGAAAGTCAGTCGTCTTGTACTCTTGTTCACACAGTTCACACCAACCCATCATCAATAACGTTTCGGTTTCTTCTTCTATTTTGTTTCCTTTACTATATCTATAAAACAAGCAAGAGAAATCCAGTATAAGAAAAATAAAAATGGAGGGTCTCAGGGCTTACCAGATTTTAACTTGTGTCTCATTTTTTGTTCTCTTTCCAGCAATTCACAGTTGGGGCAATGACGGGCATGTCGCAGCTTGCAGAATTGCTCAGGTTTTTTTATTTTTTGTATCATCTTACTTGTGTGTTGTTAGTTTCCAGGCTTTCCTTTAATTTCTTTTGAGTCATTTGGTTTATGTTGTGTTTCCAGTCTCGGCTGAGCGAAGCCGCAGCAGATGCGGTGAAGCAACTGCTTCCAGAATCAGCAGATAATGACTTGGGAAGTGTGTGCACGTGGGCAGACCATGTCAAGTTTCATTATCATTGGTCTTCTGCTCTTCATTTCATTGACACCCCAGATAATCTCTGCACATACCAGTACAACAGTAAGCCTAACGACTTATAGATCAAGTTTAACTCAAGACCCATTGACATGTTTCGACACGCTGATGTTTTTGGTCTTTAGGGGATTGCAAGGATGAAGATGGGGTAAAAGGAAGGTGCGTTGCTGGGGCTATTAACAATTACACGACCCAGCTTCTCAGCTACAACTCTGCTTCTTCCTCTCATTCTGAATGTAAATCCTCTCCTCAAGCCTTTTGTTTTTGTTCTTGTTACAAATAGTTCATGATTTTTTATGAACCCCCCTTTTGGCCCTTTGTCTCAATCTCTCCGTTAAAGACTTAACTTTAATACTAGTGTCGGCCACTTATCTAAACAGTTTTCTTCTTGGTGGACGATATTCTATGTTGTAATCAGATAACCTCACAGAAGCACTACTCTTCCTTTCTCATTTTATCGGCGACATTCATCAGGTAAGATAATAAGAACGCAGGTTTATTCGCTGCATTGTGTCATATTTATCAACAAGAACGCATTATTAGCCCAGCATAGATGGTACTATTCATCCAATTTTTGCAGCCTCTGCATGTGGGATTTACCTCAGACAGGGGAGGCAATACAATTGATGTCCATTGGTACACAAGAAAGCAAGTTCTTCACCATGTGAGTGAGACTCATTTCCAAACCACTACGCAAGTTGGTTAAAATTTTAACTGTATACTAATTTTAAAGCATACAGGTTTGGGATAACAACATAATTGAAACAGCAGAAGAAAGGTTCTATAACTCAAATATCGATGGCCTTGTTGATGCAATACAGCAGAACATTACGGTATCTCACGTCACAAAATTTTGCCAGCTGAAAATTCCTTTTCAGTACTTGAATTAATATTTTGTACTCCATGATCTATTTTAACATTTTTCTCTTGATGATAATGAAAATAACAGACTGACTGGGCAGATCTAGTAAAAAAATGGGAGACTTGCAGCGCAAACAATACAGCTTGCCCCGATGTGTACGGTCCTCAACCTTTATATAAGATTAATTCCTAGCAAAAAGAAACTAAAACGAAATTAGATAAACATTTATTGTCCCAAAAGCCCCATTTCAGGCAAAAAATCTACAATGAGAACGACCAATTATATATAAATGGAGTTCTTTCTGCAGGTATGCATCTGAAGGTATCAAAGCAGCCTGTGACTGGGCATATAAAGGGGTAAGTGAAGGATCAATACTAGAAGGTAAGCAATAAATTCTTGTGAAATTACCATGCATCGTCATAATCCATTCCTGTATATTGGAAAAATAACATAGAAAGAGCTTGCAGATGAATATTTCAACTCTCGTTTACCCATAGTAAAACTGCGGTTAGCTCAAGGTGGAGTTCGACTGGCAGCCACTCTTAATCGTATCTTTGGATGAAAAAATATTTGCTTCCACCTGCTTTATCAAAGCATGCCTCAAGATTTGATCACATGGAGTTATTACGAAGTTGTATGAGTGAACTTAATTTTCAGTTTTGGGCGCATTGCTTGCAAATGTTGAAAATGTTATTCTTCGAAAGTGTGATAGAATTCTGCGTACAAAGCTATTACTCTGTTAACTACTTCTGTAATAAGCAGGCTATTAGCATTTACTGAAGACGTCTCACATGGTCATTCCAAATTAGATAATGCAAATAATTTACATCTGAATATCATATCAGACAATATTTTATCCAAAATAGATTTCATCAGGCATAAACACATACAGAACACTGATTAGTTCTGATTTGGACATCTCGTTCCTCATTGTTTCTTCACTACCAGAACAGGACATTTCGCATTCTGAATGCAGTAATCGCTTACGCTCCCGATCAAAGACCCGTAGGAAACTGATAGCGCCAGCTTTCACTATTATAGTATATGATATAACTATATTGTTGAAGCTTTTGACTCTTTACCAAATGATCCTCACGAGTCTTGATGAATTAAGACTAAATGAAAATGAATCAGAACAAGAAATTAATAACCCGGAAAAATTCCAGAAAGATACAAGATAGTAAGCAACCAAGCTGTGAAAGAAAATCTGCTCTCTTTTATTGATCAAAAACACTCACAATACAATGGATTTTACAGAAAACGTTACACAGATTAACAAATGAAGAAGAAAGAGCTCATGCATCAGGTGCTGCTGGTCAGCTCATTTTAATACCGGTGTCTCTGGAAATACAATAACAGAATCTAACTGGTTCTGCCACATCAGCACAAAACATCATCTAACCCCCTCAACTAAAGTCAAACTGCATAAATGCCCCAAAACACTTCCCTCCACGTTGCATTTGAGTCCAAAAGCTCCGATGCCTATATCTTCAAATTCTTCGCCTTGTACTTGATTCGGTTGATCCTTTCAATAAAGCAGCATCTAAAAACCTTCAATCAACTCTCCTGGATTTAGTTTGATCTGGGCCAGAGCTCGTGGAGAAGTATCTGTTGAATATCTTTGAGGGTGATTGTATGTTTTTTTTGTGTTTATGTGTTATTTTGTTGTGGTATTGTTGTGTTGTGGTTATATTGTTGTTCCGATTAGGATGTTGTTCACAAATAGTCTCACCCCAACATATACATACACTTTATACATTAATGGTGCATTTGCTAATCGATATTGAGAATGAACTGGAATCGAAATAGGAAATATGAATTAGAATAAATTATTAACTTTAATTGTAGGAATTAGAATTAGAATGAGTTGTATAGTTATTGATGTATTTGCATTATCTTGGAACTAATGGATTGTTTTCAGTTATTAAAATGATCTTTATTGATTATTGTCATTATTTATCCTAATAATAATGATGATGAACCAAAGTTGGTTAGTGTGAGTGGTTCGGCACTCTCACTTCTTAAGAGAGGTCAGGGGTTCAAGCCCTGCTTTCGAATGAAGTCACCGCTTTAGCCAGCACTTTACCTCTTACGAGCCAAACCCGGTGCGAGCGAAAATTAGTCTGGATTATAGTACAGACTTAAAGATGATTCTCACAGTTGGAGCCTACTTAAAACCATCTCGTGATTTAGACAAAAAAGAATGATGATGATAATTAGACAGTCTTCTTATTTTGTTAGGGTTCTATTTCAATTCCAAATTTAATTAAGTTAGTTTTATTACAAAATAAAACACTTTGATAGTACAACATTTTCAATATATATAGTAAAAAATCATCTGGGTTATGTATGAAAATCATTCGTTGTTAGCGTAATAGTCGAAATAGTAAGTAATAGAATTGCAATGGCGTGGTTCTGCTGGAATAGAGCGTAATATTTAAGAGTAGTAGATTGCTTCTGGTAATTAATTTGTGAGCTCAGTATCTTTAATTAATTGCTACCATGGAGAAGGACTAGGAGAGCGAGGCACCACTTAAGAGTAATATTGAAAATTCAATGGGGGAAAAAGGGGGTTATATATTTATGGTATTTGTATTTTTTATGGTTAGCTCTAGACACTTATTCCACTTAATTGCAAACCCAATTACGGCTGCAATTATGGCTTCTAGTGATATGCTCATTCTCGTAGCTGCAATTGTGGCTGCAATTAGGTTATCCTTTTCATGATTCCATAGCTAGCTGTTGATTTGCAACTGGCTTCACCACCAATAAATGATTAATAAAAGCTCTTTTTTAACATTCACTCAAGACGTTCCACATATAATCCCACCCTAGATAATGCAAATAACTTACATTTGAATGATCATATCAGACAACATTTTATGGAAACTGATTTCATCAAGCATAAACACAAACAGAAGATCAGTTCTAATTTGGACATGTAACTTTACTCTCCTTCCTCACGGTTTCTTCACTACGGGAACAGGACATTTCGAGTTCTAATGTAGTAATTGCTTACGCTCCCTATGAAAGCCCCGTAGCAGACTCTTAATGCCAGCTTTCACTAATGAAATGACATATACTTTTGGGGACCTCTCCTTAAGTTTGAAATATTAATATTTGTTTGAATTTAATCACGAGGTATTTTGGAGAGGGCCCCAACTGTGGGAGACATCTTTAAGCTCGTACCACAACTCAGACTAGAAATCCTCGGTCGAATCAGGAGGCACAGGTTCTCCCAATAAAGGCGACTTCCCTGTGACTCGAACTGAGAAGCAAACTCAGTCAAGCCACTTAAGGGGACTCTATTGCCAATGGAGCCAACACTTTGTTGATTGAAATATTAATATTTTGATAGAATGTATTGATATAATTACACGTACTTTTCTCGCCGTTAGTCTAAAAATATGTATGGTGTTAGTATAAAAGGGTAAATATGTAAAAGCTTATTTAAAATTCAAAATAATTCAAAATTAAAGTTTTAAGTTCTTGATATCTGCGAAATCTTGCTTGGTTTACTCTATTATCTACTGGTGTATAATGACCGGTGGACAAAAGCAAAAAAAAATCTTACAAAATGAAGCTTGCACTTAGCTTTCTCTTTCATCTAAGCAACACCCAGCACCATTTTTGTCTCCCTAAGGCTGTGAAGAAGCAGCTGCATTTGCCCAAAACCTTTTCAAGATTAAAAAAACATTTTATCTTCAATTACGAACAAGATGAGTTCTGATGGTGGCCTAAGTCTTCCATAAAGCAAGTACCAGCGGCGAACGGCTTCATCCGCGACTGGAATTGGAGCGAGAAAGAGGTAATCCTCATAATCACATGCAGTAGATGATTTTGTTGAACTTGGGTTAATTAAACCTGAAAATGAGTTCTTTGTATTTTGAAATTTTTTTTTGTGCATGTTGATTTCAACAACCGTGGGTTTTGATTTTCTTCATTTTGAGCTAATCAAAATGTAATGATAGAAAGCTTTAGCCTTTATGTAAATTTTGATTTAAAAATTAGTGGGTTTATCACTGTCATGAAGTTGTTCTGCACTGAGCAAAAGAGTGAAAAGAGAAAAAAAAACGCTTCTCAGTAATTGATTAATTTGCAACTGGAAACTGGAGAGACTCTAACAAAATCGTAGCTTATATGTCATCTCCTAGTTGTAGAGATATAGTGGTTTTATTTTAAACTACTTTGGCATGTTTTCGGCAACTATTAGAATTTTCGGCAATTTCGTGTTGGTTCCACATTTTTTTCTTTTTTTCTTTGCCACTCCTACTGCATTCTCTTTTTTGGTTTTTTTATTTACTTATATAAAGCCCTTACTGTTTTCTCTTCCTGTTTACCACTTTCGATTATTTAAAACTTTTTGGATTCTATCTCTAATTCTTTACAGTTCTTGTGCTTTGATTTTTCTAATAATTTAAGATGCCATCTTGACGTGGACAAGATATTGTAAGAACTATACATGTGAATTCTGTTATGATGGGATTTTTTTTGCACTTTTGCTTAAATTTTGGGTATGTTCTCAATAACTAGTGAACAGTCTAGAAATTTATACAGCTGGTGTTTTTAGGAATTAGTGTATGTTAGCTAGATTTTTATATTTTATGGCAATTCATCAGCTGCTTATTAGCTAAATAATTTTTATATTTTGTGGCAATTCATCAGCTGCTTGTAGACAATGATAATAGCAACCTGTCAGCCACTCTTGCTATGTTGTTTATGTTCATTGTATAACGTTGTTGTGTGATTGAGGCTTCAATGTATAACAGAAATTGAAACATAATTGCTCAAGTTTGACAAATATATTGCCTACTAATTCATGGGATGTAATATTAATTACCCAATCCCATTCCTTACAGCTTTTCCTTAATAACTATCCTTATTGCTTGATTTTTGCTCTTACCTTCTCACTTCGATTATTTTCTATAATTTCTTTCTTTCGTTCCCTCTCGATTTAATCTTTTACGACAATTTCATCTAGTTAAACAAGAAGTTGGTGTTGTAACTGATGGTACAGTTTGCTTTAAACTTTCATATAGTGGATTTTAATTTACTAATGAATTTTTGTTACTTACAATATGCTATTGTTTATAATTTGCAGCCATGTTTACATGGAGATAGGGGTTGTAGTAGCTGGTGAAAAGATTGATATACAACTGTAATTCCAAAGCAGTACACCTTAAAGAAGTTGTGGCAAGATGTAAAGGATGTGTGCTTTGACAAGCCTATAAGACATGCTAACGAAGTGAGAGTTTATGTCATGTTGCCATGGGAAACATCTAATATGCATGTAAAAACCGACTCTGACCTTCAAGACGCATTCAAAAAACTGAAGCAAAAGAGTTATTCTTGGTTATTATTCATTTTGGTCTTTTTTTTTTTGGTGATTCCAGCCATTTTTAGTACCCATCGGGTCTTATCAATTTTTAAATAATTTATTATTTTGGCTGGAAGGGTATTTTAGTACTTTTAATAGTCAACTAACGGTCAACTTAACTTGTAATTAACAACGAGGGAGGTATGTGTAATTATAGCAATATTATCTATCAAAGTGTTAATACTTCAAACCTTAGGGGAGGTCCCTAAAAATTACCCTTTATAACTATATTGAAACAAAGAACCTAGTAATACAGGGAATTGGATATATGGTAGTTTCATTTTGCATCCAAATTCAGATTGCAAAATAATCATGTCTGATTTTCATTTTTTTATTTATTGTCCATTATTTGTATCCAATCTGAATAGTCTGTTAACTTAGTTTACAATATGTCCTGCCCAAGCCGTGAGCATCAAAGAAATAATGTTTACCCAGTTTGAATAAAACTAGTAAACAATAGTCACCGGATATTTGTATTTTGTAGAAGTTACAAGAGGAAGAACTAATTAACCTCTTGATTTTTCCAAGGCCATGTTCACCTAAAATAAGTAGATTGACATTCAGTTTCTGAACTGCATTTCATATGGCCATTATAGGAACCCCCACCTCCACAACCATCTCTGCTTTTACTTGTAAATTAATGGAAAACAATAAGCATTATCCTTTTATTTTCACACGCTCTGCTTTGGCTATTAGAGGAAATATTAAAACAAAGCAAAAATAAGACAAATATGAATGCTAAGTAACATTTCTCCATTTCTCCATTAGAGGTGGAATATAGGGTTGTAAAAAAGTCTCCTTCTACAGTACTTTTTTCTCTTAACAAAGTGCAAAGAATGGAAGCATACAGAAGTCTTTATGGCTTCTTTTAATCACCTACGAACTGGGTGCTTCTGTTTTCTTTTCCTTCTTCTTCTTTCTGTTTTTTTCTTTCTTTTTATTCTGATTGCATTGTCCTTAAGTATCACAACTATCTTAATAGAGCTCGTAAAGTAATCATCGCAGATCAGTTGGGAGGTTTTTTACTGCTGGGAGGGAAAGACTAGTGAGGAATGGATACAGAAGAATTAGTCAGAAAATGTCAAGCTATTGTCTTGAAGGAAGAAGAGGAGGACACAATAACAGTCATGGGCAAGATGCGAGAAGCGGGAGAGGAAATTGCAGCAAATTGCCTAGTGAGGAAGATATTACTAACGAGAGGAGTAAATAGGGAAGGATTGAGAGCCGCAATGCAACAAGCTTGGAGAACAGTAAAGGAGGTCAAGATAGAAAGCATGGGGGAGAATACTTTTTTGTTCAAATTTGCATCGGAAGAAGAAAAGAAGAGAGTCCTCATGGGGGGGCCATAGCACTTTGATAGAGCCTTATTGGTATTATCCGAGCTTATTGGCATAGGGGACATAAAAGGGCAGTCTTTCACGCATACATCCTTCTGGGTACAAATCCACAATATACCTATAATGTGTATGGTGCGAGAGATTATTCAAAAGCTAGGAGAAAAAATCGGAGCGGTTGAAGAAATTGAAACAGATGCAACAGGGGAGTACATAGGCCAATTTGCTCGAATAAGAATCTCCATTAACATAACACAACCTCTAAAAAAAGTGGTATTCTTGCAAGAGGCTGGAGCCAAAATACCAATGCCTGTCCTGTATGAGAAGCTTCCAGAATTTTTCTTTTGCTGTGCAAAGATAGGCCATCAATATAGAGAATGTTTAAAGTACAAAGGTCAACCAAAGGAGAATCTGCCATATGGGGGATGGATGAGGGCAATAACACCAACAGAGAGGATGAAACTAGCTCGAACCAGAGGAAGAGGCTCTAGAGAACACCCTTAATCGAAGACAAGCGAAGCAGATGCTACTACAAGACAAACTCAACACAACCCAACAGAACTAAACGGGCCAAACCAAAGCACCACGGGTAAAGAGATGGGGGATGGAATGCAACTAATGGTCACAAATCAAGAGTCACAAGATGGGAATGCAGCTTTAATTCTGAGTACGGCAGAGCTGGATAATCAGCAATCAAAAAATGAAAATACAAGCAAAGAAATCAAGAAGCAGCGCGCTAAGGTGGCTGACAATGACAGCCGGTCGAAAAGCAAAGTCATAGGCGCGGGAAAGAAAAATTGGAGGGAAATGGAAGTAAGGAGAATAGACACAAAAAGGGGGAATGATGAGGAAGAGGTTGAGAATGGGCCGAACAATGCAAAAGAGAAGCCCAAAATCATAAAATGGAAATTACAAGCTAGAAGCTCAAGGATAGAAAGAGGGAAAGACAAGGGGCCTATCAATTCCAAAAGGCCTAGTAGCGAGCTAGCTTGGCCGAGCCCTGAAAACAAAAAGAAAAGAATGCTTAGCCCATCAAAAGCACCACTCATCTTAAAGCAGCTTAACTCCTCTCCAGCAAAACTTCAGCTGAAGTCTATAGACACAGAGCAAGATGAAACCGTGGATGCAACAACAATTGTGGAAGACATATTGGCGGGAGCTGGCAGCTAGCCCTGCCAGCAGCAATGAGGGTCTTAAGTTGGAACGTTCGAGGTCTGGGGAAGCCTCGAACGTGTCTAGCCATCAAAAAAATTATCCACCTGCATCAGCCTCAAATTTTGTTCTGTTGCGATATAAAGATGACAGCCCAACAGGTTTATTCGATATGCAAAAAATTAAATTTTGAGAATCGCTTTGCGGTAGATAGAACGGGTATAGGAGGTGGTTTAGCTTTGTTTTGGAGTTCGGGAGTGAATATCAGTATAAAGTCTTTCAGTTCTCATCATATAGATGCGGTGGTGTAGAACCCATGTGGTAAAATGTGGAGATGTACCAGAATTTACGGCCATCCAGAAGCGGGTCAGAAACGGCACACGTGGTGTTTACTGAAAAGGTTAGCAGACCTATTTCCTTATCCTTGGTGTTGCTTTGGTGACTTCAATGAAATCCTTTTTTTACATGAGAAATCGGGGGGCAATGATAGAAATCTCAATGCAGTAGCTGATTTTAGAGAAACCATTCAGGCTTGTAATTTGGTAGACATGGGTTATAAGGGTTACCAATTCACATGGTTGAATAGGAGGTTCGGGTCATGCTATGTAGAAGAAAGGTTGGATAGATTTCTTTGTAGCAAAGATTGGAGCAAAAGTTTCCAGAACCTGCTGGCATCACATTTGGAGAATTGGGTCTCAGATCACTGCCCAATCATGCTGGATATTAAAAAGAGAAGCAAGGAGATAAATTACAAGAGAAGATCTTTTTCGAGGGACCATTACGAAGACATATGGAGCTCATATAAGAAATGTCAAAATATAGTGCGGGAAGCTTGGGAAACTTATGGGGACAGAATGTGGGAGAATCTAGTGAACAATTTTCAGAGGGCGACAAAAAATTCTCTATCCCAGCTCAAAATATAGAGCAAGGTAGAGTTTGATGGCAGAAAAAAGAACCAAGAAGACTTGATTGAAAAACTACAGAATGCAAAGCAGAATAAGGATCAGTATGTAGATGGTAGAGAAATCAGGAAGCTTGAAAAGCAAATCAACAACATGCTGATTGATGAAGAAGTGTACTGGCGTCAAAGATCGAGAGCAGACTAGCTCAGGGAAGGAGACAAAAACACAGTTTTTTCACTCCAAAGCTTCGGCTAGGAGAAGAAAAAACAAAATATGGGGTATAAAGGACACCCATGGGAATTGGATAGATGATAAAGAAAAAGTTGAAAAGGAATTTTGCGATTACTTCCAGCGGCTCTTTACTTCCTTCAGGCCAAGTCACAGTCAGACTTAAGAAGCCCTCAAAGGAATGCCCTCAAAGATAACTCCGGAAATGCACACTCACCTGGAGGAACCCTTCACACCAAATGAAATTGTAAATGCACTATCTCAAATGTGTCCTACAAAAGCTCCCGGACCGGATGGCTTACCTGCAGCATTTTTCCAAAAAATATTGGCAAGTTGTGGGCAAAGGGGTTGTCACAACATGTTTACACATTCTCAACGAGCAAGGTGATTTAGCTTCGCTCAACCATACTTATATTGCTCTATTACCTAAGACTGAGAAACCAAAGAAAGTTACTGATTTTAGGCCTATCAGTCTATGCAATGTGGTGTATAGAATCATAGTTAAGGCAATAGCGAACAGGCTGAAACTAATTCTTCCCCAAATTATATCCCCAACTCAGAGCGCGTTCATTCCCAATAGACTCATTACAGATAATGTGATTATTGGTTATGAATTCCTCCACAAGATTAGACATAGCAAAGGAAGAAGAAATGGGTTAGTGGCTCTAAAATTGGATATTAGTAAGGCGTATGACAGAGTCGAGTGGAGCTTCCTAGATCAAATCATGGAAAATTTTGGTTTCTCGAATAAATGGAGTCTGATTATGAGTTGCATAACCACTGCTCAATTTTCAGTCATTATTACGGGACCCCCAAAGGCTTAATCCTTCCGGAAAGGGGACTAAGGCAAGGCTGCCCCCTTTCTCCGTATTTTTTCATCATGTGTGCAGAGGCCTTTTCGAATTTACTAATCTAGGCTGAGAGGAAGCAGCAGATTAGAGGGCTAAGATTTGCGAAGGAAGTTACGATATCCCATCTACTTTTCGCTGATGACAGCTTAGTCTTTACTAGAGCCTCAAAAGCAGAGTGTAAAAACTTAAAGGGGATTTTCGATTGCTATGCGAAGGCATCAGGGCAGAGTTTTAATTCTGAAAATTCCTCAATGTTTCTCAGTGGCAAGATTACAAGTGGTCAGGCTGCAACAATCAAAAATATTTTCCAGCTAAAAGTGGTGTCGAAATATGAAAAATATCTAGGCCTTCCATCTATGATAGGCAGAAGGAAATCGGGGTTCTTTAATGAAGTGAAGTTGAAGGTGATAAGCAAGATTTCAAGCTGGCGTCATAAGATGTTCTCCAGCGGAGGGAAAGAAATTCTTATTAAAGCAGTAGCACAGGCAGTACCAGCGTATGCTATGAGTGTTTTCAAACTTCTAAAGGGGCTATGTGATGATATTCAAAAAGCCATTGCAAAGTTTTGGTGGGGATTAAGGGAAGATAAGTTCGGAATCCACTGGTCAAGATGGGACAAAATGAGCCAAGCAAAAAGTAGAGGAGGGCTGAGATTCAGAGATCTCACTAGCTTCAATCAAGCTTTGGTGGCTAAGCAGACATGGAGATTGCGTCAGCTTCCCAATTCATTGCTGGCCAGAGTTCTGCAAGCAAAATACTATAAGCATTCTTCATTCTTGAATGCCACAGCGGAATCCAATCCATCTTTTATTTGGAAAAGTATTCTATGGGGAAGGCAAGTGATTGACAAAGGCGCAAGATGGAGGGTAGGAAATGGAAGGAAAATCAGAACTTACAAAGATAATTGGCTACCTATACCAGACACTTTCAAACCAATCTCACCACAAAAATTGCTAGCTGAAACTATGGTGGCTAAACTGATTGATGAAGGGAATCAATGGATCGTAAGCAAGCTGGAGCAAAACTTTCTACCCCAAGATATAGACGCAATCCTGTAGATTCCACACCCTAGAAACAAAAAAGAAGATGAAGTGATGTGGCATTATGACAAAAGAGGAGAGTATTCAGTAAAGAGTGGATATCAGATAGTTTTCAAGCTCAAGTTTCAAGATATGCCAAGTAGTTCAGGAAGCTGCTCCAGGCAACGGAATGTGTTGGGGTCTTTGGAGCTGCCTGAGAAGATTAAGATTTTCATGTGGAGGGCAATAAAAAATATTTTACCAACGACGGAAAATATATGGAAAAGGAAGTGTTTGCCAAAGCCTACTTGTCCAAGATGCCAGAAGAATGTGGAAACTATAAGTCATGCCCTGTTGGAATGTAAAGCAGCAAGGAAGACCTGGAACTTAGCTCCATCCACTTTCGAGCATCAAAATGTTCTAGGTCAAGACATTTTCAGCTATGTCCAGAATCTTTGCAGCAACTCCAGGAGAAATGAAGCTGAGCTTATGATTATGTATTGCTGGGCCATCTGGTCTGCTAGGAATAAGTGGATTTTTGAAAGAAAGAAGATAGAGCCAATAATGTCAGCAGCAAAGGCAGAATCATTGTTAGAAGCTTACCAAAGAGTGAGAAAAACAAGAACACTCCATATTAGCAATATAAGAGAGGAAAGCCAGCAGAGATGGTCACCCCCCCCCCAAAATGTGCTCAAGCTTAATGTAGATGCAGCAACAAACAGCAAGGATCAGAAGGTTGGTTTGGGAGCAGCAGGCATCAAACAAGCCTCTCTCAAGAAGGATGTCAGTTTTGCAGAAGCTGAAGCTATCCAATGGGGTCTCCAGGTTGCAAAAGATGCAGCTGCAGCAATCTTGATTGTAGAGACTGATTGCAAAGGTGTGGTTGAGCTAATCAACAACACAAAGGGCAGCAGGTCTGAGATTTTCTGGATAATTTCGAAAATCCAAACCCAGAAACGAGAGTTCCAAAGGATCCATTTTAATTTTGTGCCAAGGTTTTGTAATGCGCATGCCCATTCCTTAGCTAAACATGCTCTAAGGAAAGATACAACTGCTATCTGGTTAGATATACTACCAGTAGAAGTGCAGAATGTATTTGACAGTGTTGTTTAATCAGTAATAAAAGGTTTACTTTCTCTTCCAAAAAAAAAAGTAACATTTCTCCATTAAAGAATAAAAAGAAATAGCCATACCCCTCGACTAGAACAAATGTCATTTGCTTTATGCGATAAAGCCAACGTAAGCTTCCGTTGTTTTTCTTCGGCAGAATTGACAAAATATTATGCTGTGGTATGCAATGATTAGAAACTTGTTACCATGAGCTCCAATATCTAACAGTTATCTTTTTCCACATGCACAATATCTAATCGAGAAATTTTTAGTCAAAAGAAAATAGTTCATATACAGTTAATCCTCAAGGTTGCTTGAAAGTTGAGAAACGATTAGAAGTGTTTATGTATGTCTAAAGACCTAACTGGTTAAAGCAGAAGAGTACAAGCAAGCATAACCAAAAGGTGCGGCAAACATGAAGTTGGACTTGGTGGGTGGCTGTGCCATGAAGATAATTAGTGGAAACTTGGATACTGATTCTTTGATATTGTCAAGAACCCACATGAGCGCATAGTGACTCTGCTCGCTCTCATCAATGGCCAGCATCACCTTCCTCTCCCCACTCCTTCCGCAGGTTCTGCGGCTACAACCTCTGCCATCTTCTTCTCGGGTTATAGAACACGGACAGACAAATGATTCCAAACAAATGTGATCACATTTGTGGAAGAAGAGTGCGTAAAATGAACATCTAGGTTTTTAACTTAACTGCTTGATGGTGAAGACGCTGTTTTGTGCATAAGCTAGCTGGTAAATAAGGAGGCCGGTGTTTCCAGATCATAACTGTCAAGTCAAATGATGAAGAGGACTCGCTACTGAGGATATTTTATGCAGTGTAGTTTGGACAAGACTTGTTTTTTCTTTGGATTTTCAATTATATTAACCTGTCTTAAAACTAATAGCCTATTCCACTTACGTTCCCATAATCATAAGGATGTTTCGGCTGTGCTCTGCATTTCTCTCTTTTTAATTATTGCCATATTACGTATAAAAGGTTGGTGGTTGTGTTGAAAATTGATTAAAAAAAAAAGAGAAAAAAGAAAGGTAGCTTCAAATTTGGTGGCTTAACCACCAAATTTGTTGACCAAATTTGTTGATCAAATTTGCTGGATAAGCCACCAATTTTGATCAAGNTTGAAAATTGATTAAAAAAAAGAGAAAAAAAGAAAGGTAGCTTCAAATTTGGTGGCTTAACCACCAAATTTGTTGATCAAATTTGCTGGATAAGCCACCAATTTTGATCAAGATTGGTGGGCTTGATTTTAGGCAAAATCTTGCCTATAAAAGGAAGCTCTCATTCGAGAGCTTAGTATCCCAAAAATCCAATAGAAGCAATCCAATTGAGATCATTCAATTGGTGAATGCAAGTGAAGCATTGAGAGCTTCTAACATGGGAGAGAAATATTCTTAAGCATGTAGTTATATTGAAGGAGCATTTGGCTCCTCAATATGGGTATTACGGATTTACTTTGTTAAGGGGTATTTCTCAGGATTATGTATTTGGGGCTTGGGTGAGAGAAAATTATTTCTGAGAGTGGTTGTAATAATTTTCCACATAGTGAATATTTTTCTCTGGTTGTCTTGTGACAACGGCCGTGGTTTTTCTCCGGATTTGGAGTTTTCCACGTAAATCTTGTGTTGTTTGATTGGTGTATTCTCCATTTAATTTTCTTATTAATTTGTTGCTTGATAAATTACTTGGAGAGATCTTGGGAGGAAGCTTAATTTCCTAACAGTGGTATCAGAGCCATTGATTGAAGTTTTGGTGTCAGGGTACTGTTCATGTATACGGTACTGTTCACGTATACAGTACTATTCACGTGAAGCAGTGGGAGCCAATCCAAATAATCTATGGTGAAGAGAATAGGAAGCAAATATGTCAGCAGTTGGTGTTTTTCAAACTTGGTTGAAGTTTGATGTTGTTGAAAAATTAATGGGAGAATGATTTTATTGGCTTGTGGAGAATTCAAGTCAAAGGTGTATCCAATCTGGTATGCACAAAGATTTGAAGGTGTGGACAATTTTGGCACCTCAAGAAAATTGTCAAGAAGGTGGAGTGGGCTCGGCAAATTACTCCAAAATCAGTAAAGGAGACACTGATATTCTCGCAGATGGTGAGTTTCCTTTTGATAGGAGACTGGGTTAGTTCTTTTGGCATGTAGATCTCCAAGTTGCCATGAAAGAGAACATGTTATGATCAGCGGGGTCCATAAGTTTGCACGCGGGCATTGGCTTGGTATAAATGCAAGGTGTGTGGTGGAAAAGTTATGTCGTGGCTGAAGAATTCTTAGGGAAACCAAGCATGAGAATTGCACCATAATTTTCAGCGGATATGTTCGACATGTGCCGGAAAAAAAAAATCTTAGAATGGTTGATTCTAAGTGATATACTCTTTATGGTGGAGTATGATAATTCTCTATGTTGAGAATTATGACTGTTGGTGAAGACGGTGCTTTATATCAATAGTTATGTATTTTTTTTTAATTAAGGTGGAGATTGTTGAAAATTGATTAAAAAAAAAAGGTAGCTTCAAATTTGGTGGTTAAGCCACCAAATTTGTTGATCAAATTTGATGGATAAGCCACCAATTTTGATCAAGATTGGTGGGCTTGATTTTAGGCAAAATCTTGCCTATAAAAGGAAGCTCTCATTCGAGAGCTTAGTATCCAAAATCCAAGAGAAGCAATCCAATTGAGAGCATTCAATTGGTGAATGCAAGTGAAGCATTGAGAGCTTCCAACATGGGAGAGAAATATTCTTAAGCATGTAGTTATATTGAAGGAGCATTTGGCTCCTCAATATGGGTATTACGGATTTACTTTGTTAAGGGGTATTTCTCAGGATTATGTATTTTGGGGCTTGGGTGAGAGAAAATTATTTCTGAGAGTGGTTGTAATAATTTTCCACATAGTGAATATTTTTCTCTGGTTGTCTTGTGACAACGGCCGTGGTTTTTCTCCGGATTTGGAGTTTTCCACGTAAATCTTGTGTTGTTTGATTGGTGTATTCTCTATTTAATTTTCTTATTAATTTGTTGCTTGATAAATTACTTGGAGAGATCTTGGGAGGAAGCTTAATTTCCTAACAGGTTGTTCGTACCTTTAATTGTCAATGAATTAGATCCAAAGTGATTATTAGTTTTGGTGGCTTCGGATCTCTTCCAGTTTCTTGCCGTCAGTATTTAAATCCTGACTCCTGCCGGCTCTATATGTGCTTGATGAGAACAAAACATCATATCATAGAACAACACATTCTTTTTTATTTTTCCTACTTTTTGAAGGAGAGGAGGGGGCTTTGAGATGTTAATGAAACAATACGTTGACAGTCAATCCGTGCCCACTCATTTGAAGAACCTAAATTCAATTATGATCCTGTCACCAAAAAACCATCAGAGATTCAGAGCAAAGAGATGCCATTAAGACAATGAGCTTTTAAACTTAATGTACGTACTTGGTAAGGTATCAATGGTGAAAGAAGAGTAATGGAAATCTCTCTGCACTTTCAATAAGGCAGTCGAAAGAATAAGATGCACACGACAATCCATCAAATATTAAACGGAAGCCACCTTAACTTACTTCATCCACTTTATTTATAAAGTTACAGACTCCACATCTTTATACAACAATCATTTTTCCACAACATCAAACTACATTTGAACAAATAATTAATTTCACTTTCATTAGGCCAAGTTGGTAATGACCGCTTAACTCCGTTTTTTATTCCCTCCAGGTTACAGCTGAAGATTCAGTTTCTTACATCTTGCAAGAGTGCATTCATTCAACTGGCTTCCTCACCACAAGCACAGGGCACTTGGCATTATGAACACAGTAATTGCTAACACTTCCCAGGAAAGCCCTGTTGCAAAAAACGCGCATTAACATCCAAGATGCATAAACATGCAGCTGCTAAAGTACAAAATAGCATCCAAATCCAAGACTGCCCCGCTGGTGATAAGATGTGATGTCAAAGAAGGGCCTTTGCAATGCAAGCACAGAGAGGGAAAGTTGATGGAAAGGTTTAATGGGTTATATAGAGTGTAAGCAGAAGGAATCCCTTAATATTATACAAAGAAAGTGAAGCAACTTAAGAAATTTGAGAATGAATCTATTGGCGAATAGCTATGTATATCAGCAGATGAGTGACAGCTCTAACAACTTGCGTCTATTGTCATAGTTTCAGACTGTCAACATTGGTAATGGAACCCCACACTAGTAACTCAGAGACTGTGTGAAGAATTTATTATTATTTCCATGATGTACCCTATACCCAAAATAGTTGGTAATAATTTCGTTGTGGAAGAATATTATTTAGGCAACTAGTCCTAGCACCAACATACACAAAACCATGAGAAAGCAACGAATCAGTTCTCCAAAAGTTTAGACTAACCTCTGTATAGGTCCACGGCTATGGCTACCTACTATAAGTAACTGGATTTTGTGCTTTTCTGCTGCTTCACATATGACATTTTTAGGATCCCCCATCTCTGTCACTGTCTCTGCAACAACCTGAACCAAGGCAAATAACAAATTTTAATACAGCATATGATACTAGTTTGCACTGAAGCTGATGGTATTCTTAAATTTAAAAAAAAAATCAGCAGTTAAAGAAAGTAACAGAAGCTTAAGCGGCATCATCACACATAAGAATTCAGTTTTACCCAAGTGTTTTTCATTTATAAGAAACATGATATCCAAGTAGAGAGGATGTTATCCCAGAAACACATACCAACCTTCAACATGATGTCAATAACTTCATATTAAAAGCACAAACAAATGGAATAGAATTGGTAAAAGAATTTCAAACCATTTTTGTTTGTATCCCTTCTTCAAATAGGTACAAAACTATATAAACAAAGAGAAAAATAATTCGTTAAATCACCCTAAGCAACATGCAAGATTTTAGACAAAAGTATCAGCAAAGAAAAATGTACCCCATGCTTAGCACAAATCTCCTTTGCTCTCCCCAATAGAGCCAATGCAGCCTTCTTTTGATTTTCTTGTATGGACATAAGCAAGTCTGGAGCTGAAAGTCACGAAATTGAACTAAATGATAGAAATGAGAGTAATGCTGCACATAAAAAGTTGTCCTAACTGTTGTGAGAAATGACATAGCACACGTTCATAGGTGCCGCCTAAGTACATACTAATAATGGTATAATCAAAGTCAACACTCCACATCAATTGTGATAGTGATTAGCCAATCAATCAATCAAAGATTGAAATTCCCCAACGGCGGCAACAGAATCAATCTAATCAAGCAAACAAATCAAATATTCAAAACAAGATAAGATACAAAGAAAGAAGAAAAAGGAGACTTACGAGCAGCACCAAACATGGAAGCCTGAACATAAATAAATTCAGTAGGCCGAGCAGTAAAGATGATAAGGTCAGACTTGGAGATCGTATCGCCTAGATTTTCAAGCGCCCATTGGAGAGCATAGTGGCTACACTCACTCTCATCTATAGCCACCATCACTTTCTTCTTGTCCATCTCTTTTTACTCTCTTCCTTTTCTTCCTTTGATCTTTCTTTCGGAATTTTGGGTTTCAGAGCCAAATACTTGTAGTTCGATCGTGGGGTAAGGTATTCAAAGCAGATGATATTGTCTTCATAGCAAATCTCAACTGGCAATCAAACCAACCACGTGTCAACCAGCTGGTGTAACAGGACCAGTCTGGATGTTTGTACTCTGTACGAGTGTGCTATGTGCAGGGTCCGTTTGCAAACTTACGCGTCACCTTTCTCAGGTGTAAATCTTCTAACACCGCTTCAGATATCTAACGAAAGCCCCTACATTTTTAAGTTCACCTATCATCAATGCGTTAAAAAGAAAAAGAAATTAAAAAGAAAAAGAAATTGACATTCTGTTATAAAAAATATTATAATATTTTAAGAGTGTATTAATCGTTTATTTTAAATTAATAAAATATATTAATCGATCACTAAACAGTTAATTACTGTTTAAAAGTTAACGAAATTATAGTGAATTGATGATTTTTACTTTTAAAAATTATCACTTGTATATCCTTAAATTTTTTTTTATCATTTTTATTTATTTAAATTATCACTTGTATTATATAAAAAGATCAAATTACCCTTATGACGTTATTATATTTAAACGGCAACTAACGATTCGGTGGTTGGCTGATACATTTTGTCAATTTAGGGTAGATGATTGATACACCCTTAAAGTGTTATAGTATTTTTAATAATGGAGTAAACTAAGGGTATACAAATGATAATTTCTCTAAAAGAAAAAGGAAGGGAGGAGGGGGGCTAAGGTTTTTATAATTTATTTTAAGATCCGATTACGGTATAATTGTTGCGTCCAACTGTTGAATGCACTTGAATAGATGAAATTTACAGACATTCAACTACTGAATATAATTATGACACGGTACCATAATTGCACCACAAATTTTTCTTTTATTTTAACCGTGGATAATTTGTTTATTGGGATGATTTTAGATTACACGAGGCAACTGAAACTGAAATAAAAATTTCAAAAGTTAAATAAGAAAATTTTTAAATTTTGTTATAGCATATGATAAGACAAGATCTGTGGAATTTTTTTTCCGAGGGATAATATAACGTAAAGGCTATTTTTGTAATTAAAATAGAAAAAAGGGTTTTCTAAGAGCTTTGGAGGGGTCTTATCCTAACTCAATTTCTCATTATGCACTTCAGATTCGGTCTTATCCTTTCTTCACGGGATCTGATGGGTTCATCTTAGTTAACGCAAACTAATTTTCGAAGCCTGTTAAGGCTTATTTTGTGAAATATTGACCCATTCCCATAGTGGAATGTATCAGTTTGATAATTCTTAACCTCGTTGTTAGAACAGCAGTGGAAATTGTAGTACAATATCATCACCACTCGTGTTATCATTTGCATCAGATGAACGTATAACATGAGAATCTGGTATGAAGCCTGAGGTCGCATTTTTACACTCTTCAAAGACATAGGTTTGATTGCTTATTACCCCAAAACACAGCCAAGAAAAATCTCACGCATCAGACATCAGTGAACTAGTGGGATAATCCTATGAGGGTTAAATCGTCTTAACAAACCTGTCCTGAGAAAGAATGTTTGAATGTAGATTGAATCTATATTTAGCCAAGAACTCTTTCCACAAAGTAATTGTTGAATTAAGATCATTTAGGCTCTTCTTGGCGAAGGAATTGAGCAATTTTAGATCTCATCTCTGGTGGAATACGGACTGGGCGGTAGTTTTTGTCAAGCCAAACTGCAGTGCCCTTGGCCTCCAAAATTGGCTGCACAAGAAAGTTAAAGAGTGCTTACTGAGGATCATAACAGTTTCTGAAAACTATGTACAACAGTACAAGTGCAGTTCAGGGTCACGACTACAAACCTCATGATTTGGAAGCTTAAAGATGAAGTGATCAAAGATTAAGCGGACAGCTGAACCACCAGAAATCCTAACCTTCACAACAAACGTGTCCCCACTCTACTAGCAAAACACCATGAGAACAGATACACACATGAGATACAAAATTTATGGGAATCCTCCAATAAATTAGATAATTCTATAACAATTTTCAAAATGAAAGGGAGGTGTTTAATGGATTTCAAAACCAATGATTTCTATTTATATTTTAGTCAAATGTCGGTACATGACAATAAAAGCTTCACCATAATATCTAACTCAAAGAAAAGCAAGGAACCAATCAGGGGATCATGGTGTTGTAGCGTAAGGTATAGTGCCTTACTTGTCTACCTAAATATATCAATAAGTAAATAGACAAGAGGTTTAACAGTCATAAGTTTAAATATCAAGGCATACTCTCAGAGGTGCAAGGAACTTGAGTGACAACTCTGACAGCGCCAATGATTCACCAGTGCGGGCAACTTCGTCGCAATTGATTCCAATCCTTTCAAAAAATTCATGCCGACCTGATTAACATATATTATGGACAAATGTTCACTCTATGTCAATAGTGTTTTAACAACATAAAATTAACAGAGCCATTCCTTGATATGTAAACGATATTATTTTACTCATGAAATAGAAGAGAAGATGTGCATTGGCATACACACACAAATGCATGATAGGCAGAGAACTAATGGCAGCCACGTATACAAACGATAGAATATGCTAGTCTGGACAGCATAATTTTTACTAGATGAGCTACTTTGACAAATAAATGACCACAATGATATACTTCAAAGCCATCCACTAAATACTAATCACCAAGTGACGGAACACCTGAAGATAAAATGAGTTGATGACAAAAGAATTACTATGTTTAAGGTTGAAATAAGATTTTTAAACAACAATATATCCCAATTAAAAAAAAACTATTAAAAGCTATTCTGCTTAAAAAGAAACAGCAAAAACCACAGAAAGTGACTCCAGTGTGTTTAGTAGAGGCTATCATGAAGGAAAATGGAGACAGTCACAACAGTGCACGCATGTGAATTGTTGACAAGGGAAAAACCCTTTTGACATCACTCCAGTAGTGTTGTTCAAAATGAGACTGAAAGGCAAGATTAGGACAAGTGGGGGAGGGAGCGGAGCGAGAGAATTGAATGTTGCAAATCATGTAGTGCAGAAGAAAAGAGAAGTAAAAAACAGAAAGCTGATAAACAGATGCGTCAATGTGAGCTAATTTATACTCAAGATTCTGATGGCAAACAAAAAGCTCGTAATCAAAAATCAAAATAAGGTGTCATCATAAGCTATATAATGTCAAGCAAATGAACACTGAAAAACCCAATCTAATAGTATAGACAAAAATCATTAGTCTTTAGGATCCCAAAACACCGGCGGTATCTAATAGATTTAGTGAAGAGATGGAGTGCAAGACCCATCAACATCTAAGCAGCAATCAAAACTAAACACTTAACAATGGCAAGCAATGGTATAACAAACCCAAGAATAAGCAAACATTTACAACCAATAAGTCCGTCAAATTTTATACATTTGACAAAAATAATTAGAAGAGAAGAAGAAAAAAGTTCTTACCATGTTGACAATAACTAGCATAGACAGCATTGTTGACAACACCATATTGATCCAACTCGTAATCTCGGACTTGAAGCTCAACATCATGAAACTCACTCATTCTACAAACATAAAAGCTTATAAATTTTTTGGGTGATATCACATAATTACAACAAAAATGTAAACTTTATGCCCAGACTACTATATTTTAAGCGCAATAAATTTATTTCAGAATTTCCATCAGAACCCCTCAAATAAAATTGCGTAAAAAAAGCTAATGGAAGTACCCTTTGCCACCATTGAGGTCAAGGAATGCAGGCGAACGGCACCTCTTCACTGCGACTAGCGATCGGAGAACACGTGGCGGCATCAGAGGCTGAGTGGTCGGAAAGGCGACTGGTGGGGGGAGAAACGGAGCCTGAACACGTGCAGTCGGGAATCTCACGTGCGCAGGAGAGATAAAAGCCTGCAACATTTCTTCTTCTTCGAAGATGGTGGAGAAATGGGAAGTTGGAAATTTAGTCGATGATTTATCATTATGAAGCAATGGGCGAAAAAATCGATGCGACTCTGCTTAATGCTCTCAATTTTTTGAACATTCACGTGTAATTGACATTCATTGCGGAACATAAATGACTAACTCATAATAGTTTTTCATTCGAGTGATATTTTGTTAAATGTTAGGGACCATATTAATATTTTACTGCACAATAATTAATGATGGTACCATTAGTATTTGCTTAGGGTTTTGGGACTGAGGTGCTTGGTTGTAAAAAAAATTATAAGTATTAAATAAAAATTAGTAATATATAGTAATATATAATAAATATATAGTAAATATAAATTTTAAATAATAATTTTAATAAAATTATTAAAAATATAATAAAATTTTTATTATATAAATAAAAAATTATATTAACATAGTTTAAAAGTTACAACAGTTAGTGTTTATTAAATATTTTAGTACTGTAGTTTTTAAGTTATAGTTGTCCAACCTCAATTTCAAATACACTCTAAGTATCTCAATTTTACTTTCGAATTGAACACTAATTACTTTTTATTTTATTTATCCATTATTTTCAGTTTATATGTGATGAGAGTTTGTATAATTAGTTTATGGGTGGGACTATGTTAACTTTATTATTGATATGCTGAAATTTGCTTGATACATTGTGCAATTTTATTTTTTTTTGTGAGAAGGTTTACATTATTATTATTTTTTTCTCAAAGGTTTGGCTAACCGGGGCTTTACCAACTTCTCCTAGTGCAGACACGCTAGCTATGGTGCCTGAGCCAGGGCATTGTGGTTGTAAATAAAATATTGTCCCTACCCTTTGAAAAAGGAAAATGCTACTTGCACACAAATGAGCACAAATTAGGAAAGATCAAACGATTCATGCAATCATGTTTAGCTAAACTGATTTTACAGCACATTCACAAATCACGATCACTTGGGCTTGGGGATTTGATTCATTTTATAAATTAATTTTACAAACTAATATTTAATTAGTAAGAACTAGTAGAGATGAATTACCTTAATGGGTTTCTTTGCGCCAGTGAATCATAATTAATAAGGACCCCCTGGCTGATGTGGCTTTCTCCTCATGATGGAGTTGGATCATGCAGCATAATATTATTTGACCAATTATATCATAGTCTAACACGTGGAACGTGATGAATATGATGAGGGTGGACAAAAAACAATAATACATGCATGAGAATTCAAATATGTGATCTTAACTGGGTGATGTACGTGGTGTTACTGTTCGTGAATCGTATGAAAGAAAATAAGAACTACTGCTAGCTAAAATGATCCTATGGCTGTGAGGGAGGTGTTGATCAGCTTCATTCAATTCTCTTGTGGGAAGCAGAATATTATTAACGTGGCCCTATATAATTGGATCTGTCTTCACCCACCCAACTTCTTTCATAGATTCATTGTACTTTCTTTTCCGTAACTACCATTATTTCTCAACCATATACAATAGATGTTTATTTGCCAACATAATTTAAATATATAAATGTGACTAAATCAAACTGTGGGATCCATGCATTATCTTTATGTATATAGCTTATCAATATCATCATTGATCGCTATCATGGTACATGAAAGGGATCCCATATAATTGTTGATAAAAAATTAAAAGTAGATTCATGTGTCTTTCATTGGATAAAGGATTACATATATCTAGCAACCAAATTAACAATTTGTATCTTTCTCGATGTCCTTGACAATAATCTGCTGACTTTTGATACTCAATATTCGATAACGAAGATGGAAGAGACTAATCAAACATTAACCAAATGCAATCAATAATTACTAGTGGAGTACATGCATTAATTATATTTATACGGGAATTAATACGAGATTACAGTATCCTTGCTTTTCTTTATAATTATTGTTTATTGCCATAAGCATATATATGGTGTATACAACAAGGTTTAAGTCTTGTATATATATGGAACATAGGAAATTTATATTTAAGTCTTGCATTCAAAGAGACCAAGCAGAGTGGAAGTAAGAAGGGCCTCCATACCCTTCTCTCACCATCCTCTCCATGTCTTGTGCATCACATTCATTTGTCCCCTACAACATAAATAGATATTAGTCTTTAATTATTAGATTTACTCCCAATTTATAAATCATTGATTGATTAAGTAAATCAGCTTCATCATCAACAAAAGAATCAATTACATTTTCAAATTATTCAAGAAATCAAAACATATATTATAAGAATTTGTGCTCAAGGATTTTAGTTCTACCGGCATTGTTTCTGTTGTATCCAGCTCCGAGTTGAAGTCATAGTACATACTTGCTGCTGAAAGCTTCATGGAGAGAAACTAGAACATGTACAAAATTGGCAATACATGTTACTCAAATATTAATGTAAAGAAAAGACGTGATAAAATTTTATATATAGTTTCCGGCGGCATAGAAAATTTTCTTGACAAGGATGCACCTCAATTTGATTCTGCAGAGATCGAACATAATTAATAATAACATCCAACATCACTGCCATTCCCATTGTCTGCACATTCATAAGAAAGATATTATTATAACTTGAGATTTTTTTTCTTCTTTTTTTAGTGCAAAGAATGATAACAGCAATTCTTACCTTGTAGCATCCTGGAACCAAGTCCTGTAAGCATCTCAGCCTCTCATTTATTTTCTCTCTTCTCACCTAGAATTAAGATGCATCTGCTGAATCATATATTTGTATATATATTTCTATGTGATATATATCTTCAAATTAAATTATTATTTATTTTAATATAATGAGAAAAATATTCGGAGACATGATATAAACATACCCTTTCAGCCAAACTGTGACTGTCAGTGGCTTGACCTCTTTTTGCTCTTACATGAATCACTTCTTTTGGTTTCTCCACCACTCTCTCATTGTTTCTCTTTCTTTTTCTTCCACTCAAGCCCTGCATGCCAGTTCCCTACACAAAATAAACGACTCAACAAGAAACGATAGAAATAAATTAATAAATAAAAGAAAGACTAGTAATTAATTAACCTTATTATTTACACTTAACAACCCACTTCCAGAAGCCGGAGTGGGAGACAAATTCATAAAACTTTCAACAGTATGCGCCGCCGCCTTCTTTCCGTTACTGGTATCATGGCTGAAATCAGCTATCAATCCTATGGAAGGAACAACTAAGGCTTCACTTTGAATGTTGTTATCAGCAAAGCTCATGCAAAGCTGAGGCTGTTGATGATGATCAAAAAAGCTGCCATTTGAGAAAAAACCCATGACTCCAGCAGGCTGATCATCAGATGTGTTACGATTCTCTAATGCCATTAGACAAGTTTAGCAACTCTTCAACTCAGCGCTTTACAGACAAGCAAGCCTTAAGAAACTTTCTCTTACTCCCAATCTCTTGATATATACATGTATATAAAGAGTCGCATGTTATTCAATTTGATGATACGACCTCTTGTATATAGCAATTATGGGTAACATATAATTTTCATAATTCTTTTCCATGATATGATTAAAAACTAAAAAGGAAAATAAAGGTTTTCAAAATTGTTGCCATTTGTCAGTTTGCTATTGATATAGTGATTGGGCATCTTTGGTAGGTCCACATTAGTTGATATATCTAGTACGTAGGACCACTTCCAAGACTTTGATTTAATTATGGTCGAAATCAAAGATTCAATATTAATTCATGGCCTTGGCGTGATAGTTTCTTGGAAACGACATGATTTTGATAATTGGTTTTGGGGAATGGTTTTAGTTGCTTTTTGGTATTGAGGTGACCTGGCTTTTTAAGTCACAATTGTTATATAGAGAAAAAAATTGTAATTATAAAATAAGTGTAGAGTAAATATGATTATTTAAAAATTATTTTGATAAAAATAGTAAACAGACTTTTCAATTTTCATTACCATACAGTTATCGTAACTTCTAATATATATTTGTCCAACCACACTACTAAATAACGTTTTAGTACTACAAAATAATTGATTTCATAATGGTGTGACATTTGGCCTTATTTAACCACGTAACCATCTATATAAATTTCTGAATGATATAATACTTCTCCATTCCGAAAGTTAGTGCTGTTAGCTAAAATACAAATACTTTAGCTATTTTCTAGTAAAAAAAAAATACTACATTATTGTTTTGCACAAAGCAGCAATATGCTATGATAAAATAATAAATAATGTATATATTGTTCAAATTCATATTTTATAAAGTATGGGCATTGGCGCTATAAACATTTTTGTTAAATTTATTTGCTGATGACTATCCATATGAAAAGTTTTATGTCATTCTTTAAAGGGTTTTCTTTTTCAAATTAATATAAATTCACTTATATAGATGTGAACAATATAAGAGATCTTGGATTGAATATGCAACTATGGAGTCAAGCCAAGTTTTTTCACTTTTCCTTCCCCACAAGATGTGTATAAGAGACAGATATGGTGTATGTAAAGTGTTGGGAAGGGTTACCATCTTATACACATCTCCCCCCGCGCCGGGAAAAAAAAAAGGGCAGCCTTTGTGATCTGCCTTGTAATCTAACTGATAAAATTGCGAATTTCAAGCATCAAATAGACTTTGATCATATTGTGTATTTGTGGTAAATAATCATTAATCTAATGACCTTACGTTAATAGATTCTCATCAAGAACACGTACAGTCTTGTCAATATGCACAAGTTTTGGACTCCCACACTTCCGCATAGGTCATATGTCCATATCTAGCTAGGGCATAGTAGGGTTACTTTTTTTCTCCTCTTCAAGGCTTTCTTGTCTTTCATATTTCAATGATAATTCTGGTTCTAATCTTAATTCCAACTGCCTTCATTTTCAACTTGAACTATCTCTCCATTTAGTTTGCAATAATTTGTACCTATAATTTGGCCATTTTTTGGTGCTCACAATCTAAAGAGTTGTTTTACAATCATGAGAAAAATCTGTTTAAAACAGTAATTTTTGTTCATCTATTGCATGCCCTAGATTTTCAGGATCAAAAACCCTCTATGCGTATAGGCCTCTTGAAAAATCCATCCCAAAGGAATAATGCCACAATTTCTCTGATTGGCAGTTTTATTTTGAAATTCTTAACGACCCAGAATAGCATATTATTAACTAAGCAATTTATGAAGCAATATTTTGTGAAATGGGGCTATGATTCTTATGTCTCCTTTGCATGCAAGTTTATTTAAAGATTGCGGATTCTTAATGTCAAATTTGAATTTTTTTTCAATGCCAAACCATCCTCATTTGTTGGAACTAGAGGGTAGATATGGTTCAGCACATTGACAAAAATTTTGCCCTAAAGTGAAAAGTTTATGGGATGCGTGGAGACTGTCCACATCCTCATTAACAGGTTTTAATCGAAACCACGAATTGTTTGCCCTTTGATTATTGACATTTGGTTAGGCCAACACTCATTCAAATTCCAAAATCATCTAGTTTTAACAATAAAGAAATTAATAATAAAAGCTAAAAAAAAGTTGCTAACCGAAACAAAATATTGAATTGGGATAAAAAGTTTATGGAGCGACTTACCGATAATTACATGAAATCACTCTAATTAAATTAAACGAACAAAACTTAACATTGCATGGTAATTTTTTAACATCAAATTTCATTATAATATTTTAAAAAATGTGAAAATCCAACCAAAATTGACCTTAAAATTAGATGAATCTGTCAAATAAATTTGAAAACAAAATTATCATATACATACTAGCTACTAGCTGGGAAATTTAATTATTCACCTATTGAAAGAGTGGTGAGAACTACATAATATATCCAAAATTTTGATTGACTCTAAAGACTAAAATTCTCTAACTTGGGATGGGAAGATATATACTAAGGGTCCATTTGATATTGATGTTAGGTAGTTGTAACTTAAAGTTGAGAAGCTTATCATTACACCACCTCTATTTGGTTTTATGTTCATCCAATCACCACAAAATTTTAACATGTTCTTTGCACCACCTTTTTTTTTTAAATTTGTATTAATTAGCCACTTTTGCACTAACACCATTAAATAGTTTAAACAAAATAACAATTTTACCCCTAAATAAATTAAAAAACCATTTTATCTTATAAAAACTTTGAAAAATTAAAAAATTGTAACTATAAAAATACCCCTAATTTTAATATAAAAAAAATAAATCCCAAGTAGAGGTGCTCAGCTGATTTTTATTAAATTTAGATTTTGTAAAATTTTAATAATTATTTTTATTAAAAATTATAATTTTGCAAAATTTTAATAAAAAATAACTGAATTAATTTATTATAAAATATAATTTCACAAAATTTTATTAAATAACTGAATTTATTTATTAAAAATAAATCTCCAAATTTTAATAATTTAGGAGATTTTTATTATATCCAAAAATTTTATAATTATATTTTTTATTAAAAAATAAAAATTTTAATTTTGGAATTCATTTTTTATTAAATTTAAGGGTATTTTTATAATTATAATTTTTTAAATTTTCAAATTTTTTATAAAATAAAATGGTCTTTAATTTATTTAGGGATAAATTTATCATTTTATTTAAATTATTTAACAGTGTTAGTACAAAAGTGGCTAATTGATACAAATTGAAAAAGAAAGGTGGGCAGAGAACATGTTAGAATTTTGTGGTGGTTAGATTAACTTAAGAGAAAACAGAGGTAGTGCAATGATAATTTCCCTAAAAGTTATAATATTAAAGTGTTTGTTAAACATCAATTGTTGTAGCTTAGAAGTTATGTTGATATGAATTTTTTACTTATATTAATATGAGTTTTTCACTTGTATGATGAATAATCTATTATATATTTAATAATTTTGTCATATTAATATTTAAAATTTATATTTGCTATATATTATTAATTTATATTTCATAATTACATTTTTTTTCTCACAGCAATTGTAACTTAATAGTTACAACACATCAATCTCAAATAGAGCCTAAGTCCCTTAATAAACTAATGATAAAAAATGAAATCAAACTTCTTCCTTCTCTAAGAAATATGTGGCTTGCAATTATAGCTTAACTAGGAAATAGAACCGCACTTCGTGCAGCTTTTAAAAAAAATTAATATTATTTTTTTATTACTTTACACTTGATAAAATTAATAAAAAATATGAATTGATTTTTTTTAAAGATGACGCAACCTTATAAAACTAATGTTATTTATGAAAGTTAATTATTTTTTTGTTGACTTTAAAAATATATATTAATGTGTATAGTTAAGTGTACACAACCTTTTCATCAATAAAAATTATGTTCCCATTAATCAACTTTCTATTCTTCTTGGTATTAACAGACTCTCACATTTTACAAAGCCTAACCCTTATCATTCAACTATCTTTATCATTGTTTAACTCCAAAAAAAAATACTCCATGAAGTACACAATAAAAAAATTTAAATAAGTCAAAAAATAAAAACACAAGAACATTTCTAATAAAAAAACCCAAACATAACAAATCTTAAATACTTAATATTTATATAGTTTGAAGAAGTTAAAAGACACTAAATAAAAGGTTGCATAATTACATATGAAATTATGACATTAAAATTAGGTCATAGTGGTATTGGTGGTGGAAGATAAAAGAACCTTCCTTCCTATATTAATTAGTTGATGTATTTTAAACCACTAAAGTTTAGTTGTTGGCTTAATAAAATAAATGAATGTTTCAAAACTATAATTAATTTATTATTAATGGTTACATATTGTTGAATTTAAATAGAAAGAAGAAGAGACATGCAATCTTTTATAATCTACTAATTATTTTCTATTTTTAATATTTTCTAATGTAATTATTTTTTAATCTCAACTAATATATTAGATTATACAGAATATAAAAAGATGAGAAATAATAATGCCACAAATCTTAACTACTTAATATTTATAGAGTTTGAAGAAGTCAAAAGGCACTAAACAAAAGGTTGCATAATTAAATATGAGATTATAACATTAAAATTAGACCCTAATGACATTGTTGAGGGAAGATGAAGGAACATTCCTTCCTATATTAATTAATTGATATATTTAAGCCACTAAAATTTAATTGTTGGCATAATAAAATAAATAAATGTTTCAAGATTTATAATTAATTATTATTAATGGTTACATATTATTGAATTTAAATAGAAAGAGGAAGAGACATGTAATCTTTTATAATCTAATAATTATTTTTTATTTTTAATATTTTGTAATGTAATTATTTTTTTAATATCAACCAATTTATTAGATAATAGATAATATAAGAAGATGAGAAATAGTGATGTCACACCACCTCCTTTAGTTCCAACTTTATATATATATATAGATGAAAGAACCTCTCTTCCTATGTTAATTAATTCATGTATTTTATGCCACTAAAGTTTAATTGCTAGCATAATAAAATAAATAAATGTTTCAATAGACTTATAATTAATTATTATTAATGATTACATATTGTTGAATTTAAATAGAAAGAGAAAAAAGTACAAAGAATATCCACCAATATTTTAGATATTTTAGATAATAGAAAATATAAAAAGATGAAGAATGATATATATTAATAAAGTTACTATTTATTAAATGAGTTAAATACAATCAAATTAATTATGAGAAGATGAAAAGCCAAATCTAAAAATAAAAATCTTTATTTATTAGATAATAGAGAATATACAAAGAAGCAAAATGGTGATGCCACATCACCTTCTTAAGTCCTAACTTTATATATATATATATATAGATTATTATCGGTGTGTCCAATGATTTATTATTAATTTTAAATAAATTACATGATTGAATTCTAACTAGCCAAAGCATTTTATGAAGGGCCGGCTAATGCAAAAGAGATATCCACTTGCAAACATTTTCAAATAAAAAAAAAGCTATATTTTTTAATTACTACCAGAAAAGTGATGGCAACAACAAATAAAATATGTGAAAGAGTGGGTGCAAATAAAACAAAATGTTAAAAAAAAATAAAAAGAATGTTAGGACTTGGGTATTGGTACATGCATCCCAGCTTCCTTCCCACCAACTGTGCGTGAATTTGGGCCGGGCAAGCAAGAATTTGAACCAAAAAAAGTATTGTGGTTTGTGGGCACGTATTTTCAACATTTGAACCTTGAAAGAAACTTATTTCTAATTATCATATCATGTTAATTTTTTTAATAATTGACTAATGTGACGATTACATCGTGCATAATTAAGTCTTAAATATAGGGATTATAATTGAAATTCCTGATACTACTCCTTTGTTTTTTTTCATTAGCCTCTAACGCTAACAGGCATCCAATATTTTCAGAAAGAGTGATGATAGAGCCACAATCTCTTGTATAAACTAATGTGCCATTAATTCATTGATTGGATGGAAATACAAAATAATAAAAATAAATAATGTGGGTCAAAAGATATTTAATTCAACTAATTTTATCATACCACATCCGTTTGTATAAGATAAATTTATATAAAAATTTGTGGCTATATCATTACTCTTTCAGAAAAAAAAAATCATTTTATAGCAACCAAATAGAAAATTTGGAACGAAAAAGGAAAAACAAAAAGGTTTGTTCTTACAGCAGCAGTCTGGCTATATATACTTTGGGCTGAAACGCTGCTTTGGACTCTCAATCTTGAGGAGTGTGAATGCCAGCCCATCACATTCTAAATTTCTTCTCTGGTCTTTCTATAGTTACCAAACTTTGCCCAAAAGTCTATGAAAACACCGAAATATGTGTAGCTCCTTAATTTGCTGGAACTAAGTCTTTATGCTCACCTGCGACTTTCAAATTAGATTTAATAATTCACCAAGAAAATTGTCCCAATGCCTTAACAGCATTATTGCCACGGAGCGACGAAGACATGCCACAGTAATTCTATGAAAAAAAGAGCTTGTTTCATTGACTCTTATCGGTGTTCATCGTGGACAAGCAAGTGTGATGAAAAATACTACTCAGATTTCACCTATTAAATGATTGTTTAATGTTTTTAAGTTGAGATCAAAACAGCAGCAATGATGGTGAGTGCTTCACAGCTACAAAGATTTTTGACCAAGATTTCACACCACTGATGTCAATACCAAAATGAATTGACAGAATTGAAATGAACTTGTCAAATATGCAAACCAATTAAACCATGCACGCTCATTGCAACTTTAGTGATGTATTATTCACCTGTAGGGACGACATACACATGACTTATAATTTAACTTATAAGATGTTATAATTTTATGTTGTACAAAATTAGAAATTTTCCAGTGCGAATATGCGTATTTTACAATATGCAAACATCTGCCTTAGATTTAGGATCTGTTATATTTGGGTGGGGTTGTTAATTACGTTCTAAAAATATACTTTGAATATGCTCTTTTATTTTACACATTCATTCAATAAATTTTAAAAATTAAATTTTACTCCACACACTCTTTCAAATACCAAAGTAGTCTTCAGAGAATCTAATTCATTATCTTTATTTTTTTGTACAATCATGCAAACAATCCTCACCCAGATTGAATATTTATTGAATTGTAAAGATGAAGAGAATAATGAAAAGAAGAGAATGTCAATCTTTGATTGTATTATTTATAAGAAGACGTTCAACCCTTTCTTTTAATAAGATATTACTTCTTTCAATAAACATAAATTAATCTCCCTTTCAAAAGAGAAATCTTTATTAGAGATACCATTTTAGAGCTATCTTAACTGGAACAGAATTTATATATTAGTATCTACATTTCTTTTTACTGCATTTTCTTTTGTTTTTGGTAGGGAACTGCAATTTTGGCATACACAATTTTCTTTTTCAATTCTTCTAGATGGCAGGTTGAGTATTTGTTAAATCTCAAGTAATTTCATTTTTTTTAATTCAATGATGAATTAAATTTAAAGTTGAGGACAGTATTAGGGTTTTTGATAGGATAATTTGATTGGATGAGTGTGTTAAATGGTGTGAAGATTAATAACATTTTATACTTAAATTTAATTGTCCTTATTAGTAAATTACATGAAGGATATCTTTATAATAAAAGATTTATTAAAATTTCAGTGTTTACAGTAAATTTTAGAGTGCAAATAACTGTACTCTTTAGTTTTTTATTATGCAAATTTTTCATTTTGTATTACATATTGTATGAATCTTATAACTTTTTGTGTTATAATATAATGTTATTTATAGATGCTCAAACATATATCAAAATTGAAGACATAACTATCAAAAACGAAATAATCTTTTACACCTTTTAAACCTAATTTTATCTCAAAAAGAAAATCGAGGAAAATTCTCAATACTAAATATGATCTCAAAATAATAGGGGTCAAGATTGGCCACTGAGAAGATGGGGGATAAGTTTCATCATGGATAGGGAAATAGCCTTCTCCTTTGAGATCAAATTTGTCAACATACAGCAAATTAATGCACCCAGCATTAGGGGTGGCCAAAATTGGGTTCGGGTTGGATTCGGGTCAACCCGATCATATTTCAGGTTGTTCAGGTTGGACAAACATTGATCCGAATACAACCCTAACTTACAACCCAACCCGACCCGATCCGATATATGTTCGAATCGGGTCAAAAAATTGGGTTGAGTTCGAGTCTTGGAGTAGTAGAATGCAGTTCAGGTCATGGAGCAACAAAATGCAGTTCGGGTCGGGTCTTGGAGTAGCAAAATGCCTGAGCAAATCCCTTTCTTATTATGAACATGCTTTCTTCTATCACGTGAAGAAACCCAAGCAAAGGAACTACATCAAAAGACAAGGCCCTTCAAAACTACCAACAGCACGAAGAAGAAAAAGACAAACGGAAAAAGAAAGCTAAACGATTGACTTCTTTATGCCTAATGCAGAGGATGTTTTACACTCTACTTTCAAAGTCAAATTCTATAAGATAAAGAGAGTCTTCCATTGATCTATCTATAGGCATAGGCTAGTCATTAGCTTGGGCTTGGAGCAGCAAAATGCAGATCAGGTCTTGGAGCAGCAAAATTCAGATCGAGTTTGGGTCTTGGAGCAGCAAAATGCAAATCGGTGGCACTTGGCACTTGGCTGCAAATCGATGGCCACGGACGCGCAGCAGCAGATCGGGAATTGATCGGGTGCGCAGCAGAAATCGCGGACCAACGAACTCGCAGCAACACTGAGCAACAGTGAGCACATAGGCGGATTCACAATAGATCAAACGCTTCTTGAGGTGTGGACTCCGTTGGCGACTTGTTGTTGGCCATTGGGTGTGATTGACCGTGGTCCATGGATGTGTTTTATGCGCAGCAGTAGCCTTGTGTTTGTGTGTGTATGATGTAAATGAATCTGTGATTTGTGTTGTGTGTGTTTGTGTGACTATGTGTGGTGTGCGTGTATGTGTTTAGGTTTTTTTTTTTCAAGAAACTCGATTGGATTTTCGGACCAAATCGGGTATACAACCCGATCAGGTTTCATCGTTTACACCCGATCGTGTTGTTTTTATAACCCGATCCGATCCGAACCCAAAATTTTTTGGGTCGAGTCGGGTAATTTACCCACCCCTACCCAGCACTCGTGCTTCTTGCATTTAGGATAACACTTTAAATGTAATTGCCTTAATTTCAACCACTTCCTCGTGCGAACAATAAGTGAGCACAAAGGCAAGTTGAACATGTACCAAGAGCCACCACATGAGGAGTTCTTGGCATTTACATCTAAAAATGGTCAAGTGACGAAGGCATCTCAACCACTTACAAAGCCATTTCATACTTAATATGGAAATTTCTTATCCTTTGTGCGTGAACTCTCTTTAAACAAGTCCCTTCAACAATTGATGCTTATACTTTCACCTTTTTCATCTTATCGTCGCCTTTTAAGCCTCCGATTAACAACCCCACCGCCCCCCCCCCCCCCCCNNCCCCCCCCCCCCCCAAAAAAAACTTTCCTTATACTTGAAACTTCCATGCATATTTATTTTATTGTTCTCCTTAAAGTAAGTTATAACATAATTGGTTAAATTCGTTTTCTAATTGGAAACTTCATCTAAAGCAAGGATTTCTATCTTTTGTTCTGTATAATTCAAATTAAAAAAAAAATCGACTTTTTATATCAACTATTGTGTTTTAACTATAACTAACATTAGAATAAACGTGTAAACTGAATTAAATATGCTTGAACATAAACATGAATTGATCTTCCCATTTATTGACTACATCAGAACAACTCAATCTACGTTAATTATTTGTTATATGATTGTATACAAAAACATCTATTAAAGTGGTCTGAAAAAATAAAGAAAAAATCATGAACAAAACCAGGGATGAAGCTATGGTAATGACTACAGTTCTTATATCTCCTCTGCATCCATTACAATCCGGCCCCCAGGCCCCCCCCCCCCAACACAGCACAACTCAACTCAACGCAAAAAAAAAAAGGAAGGATATTTACAATTGACCCTACTACTTTAGAAATTGTAAATTTTTCCTCAAACAATATGCATTTTTGCACTTTGACTCCAAAAGTTTAGCTATATTACTTTTGGCCCCTCGTGATTTCATGTTCTGGTCCTGCTCCTAAACACAACATTATGATGATCTGATAGCTCCTCTAAAGACCACATAAAATTTTGGTTAGCTAGCCCTATCTTTAGTTAGTCTAAATCATGCCTTCAATAAACGATTAGTCTGGATATGAAGAAAACAATCAATGTAGACACTAGACAGTCAAACTTTGCTGCACTATTAACATAAACATTGAATTATGATTGTGCAATCAACATTTTAATAGATGTTGTGATCTTCTAATCCTCCCAATTTTGGCTAAAAGCTTTTATATACTTTCATGAGTTTGAAGAAACAAAGAACTACATAGGAAATAACACTGTTGGATCTTGATTATATGCAAAATGTATGCCCTCACTGTTGCAAGATTTTCTAACATGTTTCAATGCCGCCCTACTTTGTGTGAACCCTATAATTCCACGTTTAGTTGTGCAGTTTAGCTTATAATATATTTTGTTCAGTCAATCACGTTTCTTTAAAGTGAATCTAGAAAAACAAGGAAATGGAATTTGAAAGAATCATTCCCCCATAAGCCAATTCATTAAATTATTATTATTTCAGCGTCAAAGTATGCATCTTTCTTCCTCTTCCTATGGCTTTAAACAGTTTAAATCATTTGATTATTTATACATCAACCTCAAGATCCATTATACACGTGTTGACGATGAGTTGATTGCACATAAATCTAAAGGGAACTTAAAATTTCAAACTTTGTACTGTTTGATAATTAATATTATATTATAGCACACAGTAGTTTCCATTTCACAAGCTTAAATAAGCATCTAGAAGTATTCACGGTTCAGCAGTTGTTTTTACGAAAGCCGTCCTTAAATAATATAGATTATGATTCTCTTGAAAGAAAAATAAAAGTTCATTTAGAAAGGATAAAGTAGCAAGAATCATTTTATTTTGTTTTTTATTAAAATTTTTACAATATGCCTACACCTTATAATTTAGAATTTATTGAGAATCTAGATACATACACTTGGTAATACATATTACATTCTAAATGTCTATTGAGCATTAACTCAAAATTCTACTCTCACAAATATGTAAGGAAATATGTCTATTATAAATTTTGAGAAAGTAAACTCTTATGGGAGCTTAATATGTTGAAAGGCATGAGTTATTGTTATTCGGCCACCGACCCAATGGTACAAATTTTAGTTTTTTTTATTTTTAATTTTAAATTGTTTAAATTTTTTTAACTATTCAGATATTTACAACAAACCAGAACTTAGCCGTTATTTCACATTAAAGGGAAAGAACCTTTCACTAAAATTTTTATAACAATTGTATATCATTCGCATAAGTAAAAAAGGGCTAAGTTCAATAAACAAGAACGAGCCTGTTTGGTGAATTATTTTCCAACAATACTACACTCACTGTCTTTGTATAGTTTAATATATCGGAATTGGTATCTTATGTACAGTTGGTGGGATTTATATAAAGGAAAAGGGCCCACTCTTTTTGGGGGAAAAAAAAAAACTTATGCCAATGATATACGACTATCTTTGGATAAATTTCCTTCTTTTTTATTAATGATGAAAGGAAATACTTTGAATGTTTCCTATTTGATGTCTTTTACTATTACAGTGTCATTATATGACTGTAGATTGGTCCTAATAACGTGACTGCTCTAGCTTAGCTTTTGCCACCTAAACTATCTAACTGCATGTGTTAAAATTCCATCTTATTTTGTATATAAAGGCAGGAAGAGTTTGTGGAGAAACGCCAACTTGGGTTATTTATGTATTTTCTTTTTCCGGTTTTCTGTAGTGTTTGTTTGAACTAGGTAGCTATCCTAAATGATTGTTTATTATTACTAGCTACTGGTTTCACATTCGCTCTCATTTTGCCCGTTTCTACTCTCTCGCTTGCTTCTAGCCTTGACCAACAAAAACCTCGTAGGGACACAAAAATGCACACAATGAGAGCAGCAAGGGCTGCTGGTACAAAGAGAGAGTGCAATTCCAGTGAAGAAGATCAACAAGAGCTGAGAAGAGGGCCATGGACTCTTGAAGAAGACACACTTCTTACTCATTACATACATCAACACGGCGAAGGTCGTTGGAATATGGTAGCTAAATGTGCAGGTAACTAAATACATGCATAAAAGTTTTTTACATCATGATGTCTGTTATATATGTTAGTTACTTAATTGGCCTGACTTATAATTTCAGGACTCAAAAGAACTGGAAAGAGTTGCAGATTGAGATGGCTAAATTATTTGAAACCCGACATTAAACGGGGGAACCTAACTCCGCAGGAGCAGTTCTTGATTCTTGAACTCCATTCTAAGTGGGGTAACAGGTAAATTAATATCCCTATTATACAGTACAACACTAGAGTCGGAATTTTTTTTCTTTTCTTTTGGTGAAGTTCTAATCGAATTTAATTATGCGATGTTAATTGGAAACTATAGGTGGTCAAAAATTGCACAATGTCTGCCTGGAAGAACAGACAATGAAATCAAGAATTATTGGAGAACAAGGGTGCAGAAACAAGCTCGCCAGCTTAATATTGAGTCTAACAGTGAGACATTTTTCGAAGCTGTTCGATGTTATTGGATGCCAAGATTGCTGCAAAAGATGGAGCAGAATTCTGCTTTTCCTAATACTCTTTTGACAAATTCTAGTGCTCAATCATCCAACTTTTCTATTATCCCTTCTGTTTCGTCATCAACATTATCCCCTCTGCCAAGCACAATACTTTACAACTCAAATCAAACCATTAATGAAAACTCAAGTTCAGAGACTAGCCCTAACTTTTTCCCTGGAGATTTTTCAAAAATCTCACAGCTGCAGCAGCCTGGAATTACTCAACAGCCAACAAGTCCACATGCGTATGGCAACAATGTCTGCAGCAACCAAATAGTCCCAAACGACAGTTACTATGTGGACTGTTGTGGCTTTGACATGGAAGGTTACAGTCTAACTGATCCAATAGCAGAAATGAGCTCTTATGACATATCCTCGTCCGAATGCCAGATGGCGGAAGCTGATTGGATTTCCAATGACATGTCAGATGCTTTGTGGAACATGGATGACATATGGCAGCTTAGGGAGTAAGCATAAGCAGAGATGAGCACAAAGATAGGGGGGCATTGTTAGAATAGGATGGCCCACTCACATATTTATCATTTGTTATTCAATAGTTATCCGATAACTCAAGCATTATAGTTGAAAGACTTTCTTTCTTTTCTTATTTAAATATATATTTCTGGGTTTGCTTCGGCTAAGGCTGTGTTATATGTATAACCAATCATCTATATATGAATTTGATTTATTGTTGTGAAACCTACGTGATTATTATTTTGAAGAGATGTGTATTTAGTAGAATTGAAAGTAGTACATAGATTGATGAAGATTGTCTATCATTTTATTTGGTTGTAATCGATGCAAGTGCTCACAAGGAAATCGAATAATTTGCTTCTTGAACCCTCCAATTACTAACTAAAAGCGAGAAGAGTTCTAGTGGGGGCAGTCACGCAAATGAAATGGAGAGAGGGTATTGACAACTTATTAAGATATTATATTTGGAAAATTTACCTATTTACCCATTGTCATAAATTCATTATCAAAACTAATTATATGACAATGTTCAATTCATGCTTCTGGACTTATTAAAATTCAAGAAAACTATTAAAACATGTGATTTAGTAGTGCAATAACTGTGAAGGTTATGAAATCACATAGTTTAATAACTTTACTAAACTTTAATAAATAAAGTTTAGGATTTTGAACTAAATCAGTACTATTATTTATATAATAGAATTTTTTACTATAATAACCACGTATACTCAATTTAAATCAAATTACCTTAAAATAAATTAATCAGTAATCAGATCTAAATAAACAGTGCATTACCCAATACCATAGCCCAAATCTCCTGCATTGCCCACCACAACCCCCATTGTCAGCAACAAAGCTTGCAATAACAATCGTGTAAAGATTAGCTTCAACTCAAAGGTATGGCTCTCTCACACTATCACAAGTCTAAATTGATTCATGGATTATTATTGATAGAATAGCAGCACTAGGATATGTATTGGCATGAACAATTCAAAGTTTTTTTAAATATTAATACTTGTAAAATATGACATATTAGGGGTTTGTTAAAATGCCTCTAAGAATTTTTTTAATTATTTCAATAATTTTGCAGAGTTATTCCCTAATTATTACCCCTTTAATACCAAAAAAGCTTACTAAGATGAATTTTAAACTTATTTAATTTTTTTTCACATCTAAGCACTGGTTTTGGGTGAAATGAGAGCGATGACTACTATTGCCAATGCTCCATTGCCTACTTTGACATGGGCAATAGAATCTATCGCCCTGACTACTATTGCCAATGCTCCATTGCCTACTTTGACATGGGCACAATAGAATCTATAGCGCTGATGTCTCAAATGTATATTTTTTTTATTTGTTTAAATATTATTATAATATTTGTCAATTCAAAGGAGCTTAAAGCTTGTCGAGACGGCATCAAAGGGGCTTAGATTGTAACCTTAGGTGATGTAATTACAATACAAGAGTTTTTCCATAGTTTATCCAATCAGAGTTCATACATATAATAACATTCACTATTTCATCATCTAATATATCTATAGGTAAAGAACCAATGGGTTGCATAGGATAATTTGTACCCCAAACTGTTTTTATTGTCATGAAATATTTATTTGAACTTAGCTTCAACACTTAATATACCCTAGCAATAAACTATTTAAAAGTTGTTTCATTTCAAATATATATAAAAAAAAAAACTTTAACTTTTCCATTCTTGTACTTCATACAACCATTTAACTTTTCCATTCTTGTACTTCATACAACCATTAAGGTAAGTTTCACATTATACACACATTTTAAGCACAATTGTTAATTCCATTAAACCTGAAGCAAAAATAAAATAAATATAATTACTTTATTAAAACAACAATTGTATTTCTTTAAAAATACAATTGACTACAAATAATTAACATTAAAAATACAATTATGTGAAGTGAATGTGACCATCATCCGTAAGAGCGGAACAACTCTTACCCAACTCCTGTAGTTGATGGAGACAATTGCCTGTATGAAGTGCGAGCAATGGCTGCTGTCGCCCAAGTAATGGAGACCATTGCCCGTGAGAGATTTTTCACATTCTAGGCGATGGCTTCTATCTCCTGCAATCTAAGTTTCCTCTATTATATTTTGAAACAAAAATTCGTCAGATTTTACCTAAGTCATGGATTTACACAAATAAATGTCTACCCACATTGTAATAGAAATTAACAAAAACATTCGTTTCCATAAAAAAATCATACATAAAACTCCGTTTGGTACATCTTATTAAATAGAACTTATAACAGTAGAGCTTATAGCACTAGAGCTTATATCAATAGAGCTTTTGGATAAAAAGTCATTGGGTGTTTGGTTGTCAATAAAAAAAGTACTTTTGAACCATTAATTTGTGTAATTTTTTTATATTATATATTTTTAGAAAAGCTCTATAACATCTACTCCCAAAAGCTCAAATTTTGGGCTTTTGCTAGTAGAGGTAAATCGGCTTATTTAAGCTAAAAAAACTCTACTAAAAAAATAACCAAACACCACAAAAAATTTTAAAAAGTACTTATACGATTAAATAAGCACTTATACCTCTTAAATAAGCCATACCAAATAGGCACTTAATCTTATAATTTAAATTTTAAAAATACTAACTTAATTCCTTCTTAATCCTTTTTTTTTAGTTGATTGATTTTGTCTTCAATGCTATGTAATAATTGTCTTTTGATGCATGTGAGATGATAAGTGAAATGGAAAGAGTTTTGTGGAGTTTACATTTAATTGTTGGAGGAAGTTTTATGGAGTAGAGTTTTATCAAATAGATTTAGTTAGTTTATTTTAAGGGTAATTTGATCCAAATTATGTTACATAGCTAGTTTTAATAATAAATTGATGAAAATAATTAATTTGGTAAAATTTCCATTACATTTATGGGACACTTCTTTGGGGCAGTTGGGAGTAAGGAAAGGAACAAAAAAGGGGGAATCACATGCTGCGATGCCAAGATATACAGGGTTCCATATACCACCTTCAAAGTAAATGCCTGATGAATTTTGCATATTGCTAGCAAATCATTCCATCTGTCTTACGAGTCAAGAATTTTGGGAACCCGCAACCATTAGAAACTTTTGAGTGCAAGTCATATGCTAAATTGAAGTTCGAAAGTCTAAAAGGAGACCAATGTCTTGTTAAACTTTTTGGACCCTAGAGGCCTAGCTTTTTGAGTAATAGGCCCTATGAAATGCCACCGAGGATATCAAATCACGCACTGTGAACCACGAAAGGTAAATAAAAAAATCCTAAGCTTTAAGCGTCGACACACTTTATGTCATTGGTATATGAACTAAATCGAAGTTCGTGACTTCTTGGTTTTATCATGGTGCAAAGTTGATAGACACACAAGTGGAATTCGACATCATTCATTTATTTTGCTCTATCTCAAGTTGAAATACTTAAAAAGTGATGAAACCCCATTATTAACAATGACAGATTTTCATGTTGGGAAAAGCCTTTAAAATTTCTCCATTAACGAAAATTTTTACTACGGTACATTACATTCGCTCAAACACCAAGTCCATATGATGGGTTTTGTAAAAAAAAAAAAAAAAAAAAAAACTAATTTATTCGATAAAAAAAAATCTGAGAATTAGATTGCTTGCGCAAATACAGTGCAGGTGGATGGGATTTAATTCTGCGTTAGGTAAGATACTGCGTTCAACGTTCAAATGAATCAAATCTTGACTTATTGAATATATAGACTACATAACAAGATACAGCTAAATTTGGAAAAGAAATCTGCATTTAAAATATGGTACATGCTTGAGCTAAATGAATCAGAACAATACGTAGACTAATTAAGCAGCAGAACTGCCAGAGAATTTGTAGAGCTGAATAATTAAATTTTCCTGGTTTAGCAGCCTCGTAGATGCCCAAATGCTCCATCCATTTTATCACCTCATATAATTAGTTCACCTTTACCTCGCGGCTAAATCTAATTACATTTTACTCTGTGTCTTAATTGGGCCAAATTTAATGAATCTAATCTGAACCTTCGACTTATAGTTGTGAATCCAAAAAAACACCTTAAAACTAAACGGGATACCCATCGTATTAGTTGCACGGGGAGGTAACTGAGACCAAGCACATATGGAGATTTCCATATTCATCCATTCGGAGTCGTGATAAACTTATAAATAAAAACCAAAAGGGTATCGAGGCTTGTAAAACGGTTTTGTTTTATAAATCTGTCTAGGTGGATGAGAGCATACCCCCTATATGATTAGAAAATTGAACCAATTATTCAAAGGTAGTTTTAAGATTTTGACTGGTTTGTCTTATAAGTGGAAAAGAAGCCCGGTCAAATAAGCTTTTGACAAGCCTAGCCTAGATTGAGCTTTCTTTCTAGCTAGCCATGTTAAAGAGATAAAGCAACAACGACGTTTTTGGACATCAGTTTGATTTAATTAGGACCAAGTAAAGTCTTAATGTCTTAATCCTTGTGTTAGTTTATAAATCATCCAACTTCCAACACAGAAGATTGAGAATTAAACAATAAAAACGAAGTTTGGAAAGATTCATTTACGCATGTGTGTACAACGGCACACCCAGAAGCGAAGGATTATAGGAAGAAAAAGCGGAGAGAACGAAGGGTTACAACCAATTTAATCATATGATCCTATACAAGAATCTTCTGATAAATATCAAGTTAAAAAAAAGGCCAATTATTGGTCATCAACTCATTGTCTAATTAATCCACCATCCAAGTATCTCATTCTGAGTTACTACTAGAGAATTTGATAAAGCTCCTCAGTCAAAATCAGCAAGTTATACACATCCTCAGGGGGGAAAAGAATTATTGCATCAAATGCTAAAGTTTCACGTGAGGTAGGAATCTTGAAAGCATAGACTGATAGAACTCCGTTCATTCGTTGTGTCAAATTTTTGGCTATCTAATCAACATTTCATTTTCACCAAAAACGTGCACAGACTAAATTCTTGCCATATTCTACTTAATGGAGCGAGTGTCCTTGACTTTTTTTTTTCCCCTCTTTTTTGAACTTTGTTGGAGTGATGCTATTCTACCCTCTCATTACAGACAGTGCTTTGGTTGTCATCTACTTAAAAGCACTTTTATTTAAGCGCTTTTTTTGAAAATGATTAAAGAAACAAGTGGAGTTCTTCGTGAAGAAGTACAAGATAAATATTACCTTAAGAAGCCATGCCAATTGCCAAATGCTATCACGAGAACCTTCGCAAAGTAAAGGCACAGATGCTTCTTTAAAAAGTGCTGTTTAATCTTTACGTAGAGCAAATTATGTAATAGTGTAGATGCTTCTCTGAAAAATGATGGATTCTCATATTCCTAGAAGCTATCAAGTAACAGCACTTCTAAAGTGAATTCGGTGATACACCCTCAATTTCATTGTTCTGCAACTGTCCTGTAAGTTTAAAAGAGAGAAAAAAAAAAGCCACTTTGACTTGTAACCCAGTGGTGAACCATTGCCCTTAAAATTAAAAATGACTATGAGGACAATAGTTCGAATCCCCACAGACTCAACCTATCCCTCCAATTAAATATAATTGTGTAGAAACTTCTTATAACGTCTTTCTTCTTTGCGAAATGGACATCTCTCCTCCGTGATGAGTATTTGAATGATCATGTATTTTATATAATAAAAATATAATAATATAAGTCATATGTATATATCTAATTGTAAATATCAATATAATGACCTACTGTCATAATAATTATATATATATTTGTGTAATATAATAATACAATAATGCTTAATAATTAAAAAAAAATCAGTTTAAACGATGAAGCTTTTCGCTGTTCATTCAAACATTTTCACTAATCCCAAAGATTTGTCTTCAGAGAAAGACTTTTTAATCTCAAGACGGTCACTCTTGCTAATTTTGTGCACAAAAACGGAGCAAAATTCAAGACGTCAGTTGCATGTCCACTTTTTTCTTCCCCTTTTTTCCCACGACCCAAAACAAAGATAAAGAAAGAGACAATCGAGAATAATGGTGACAAGTCATTTTCAATTTTCGATGGTGGTAAGTCCAATTGACATGAAAGGCCACCTTCTCTTAAAAGGAATTATGAAGCCATTAAAATCCTGGACACATGGCTTGCATTTGGTGTTGCATTGAGAATGCGCCCCCCACAACAACCAAACACCACCCCCCC
>MKYO02026509.1:14913-36806 GCA_002013955.2 Citrus medica | reverse complement strand
CCCCCCACAAAAAAAAAAACAGAAATGATTTTTGTTGGTATAGTCAAATCGTCCAAGCAACTCTATCTTTCAACAGAAGGGCTAGCTTTCAAAAAGAACTAGTATCAAGCAAAACTTCAATTATAACCTAAAATATCTTGCAAGATTTAGTGAATGATATTTTTACACTGATTTTTACACAGGTATAAAAATTTCATAACAAGTAAGAAGCAGCTCATAGTAATAGCCCATCTAATGCTCCATCTGTTTTCCATTTGCAAGGGTCATACTTCCTACTTCCCACCTTTGGGAAAGCTATCTTTTAGTGTGACTGTCCGGTTGAAAACAAGTTTCTCCGGAGTGGAATCCTTATCAACTGCAAAGTACCCTGAATTGCAGATTGAAATGGGTACAAAATGTTAGATTTGCATACAATAACAAAATGCAAAAACACTGTTATGGAACTGCAGTTATGCCACATGTTCCTCCAATATCAATCCATCTCATGGTTGCAACTCATTCAGTACCCAATAACATCATCAACAACACACGTGGTTTTCTGAGATTACCTAGCCTTTCAAATTGGAATCTGTCCCTGACAGCAGCACTGTGAAGTGATGGTTCTGCATATGCTTCAGGAATCACCACTTTGGAATCCGGATTCAAATCAGAAAGCCAATCATCAAGTTCTGCAGGATTCTGAAGCAACAATCGGATAACTCATTAAAGCTCATAGCAATTTCTAGAGGAAATAAAACACAATAAGGAAAGTACAGGAAATTCGCAATAGACAACCTCAGAGTTGAACAATTTGTCAAACAATCTGACTTCCACCCTTAGTGGATTGACACCAGGGGAAGGCTCAGCAACCCAGTGAAGAACTCCCTGTGCAACAAAGTTCAATTTTAAAATTGAATAAATAAAAAATGTGCAGAATACTTACACGATTTTCCAACACACTACCCGCAGCCACATTTAAACAACAAATTCCAGCGTGACAAGAAATAAAAGATAAGAAGACCTTTGGTTTTGTCTTTTTGGAAGGATCATATTCAGCCCAGATCTGAAGAATGGTTTCTTTATCATCAGATAAAATCACTTCTGTGCACTTTATAGGGAATGCATATCTGCAGGTATAAAATGTTTCACCATACAGAACCAAATTCTGCTTAAATGTATTTGAAAACTTGAATTTACAATGCAAAATACATACCTGAGTAGGACAGATTTACCAGGAGCAAGGCCATAATAATCTTTTGAATCTTTCATTCGAAAATCAGAATGCTCAATGTACACAACGTTTGAAAAGGGAACCTAAAGTGAGCAGAGAATGTCGTAGCAGTGAAAGATCAGTTATGATTGAAATATCAAATGTGCAGCCAATTCAAATGAAGATAAGATGCTCACAACAAGCTTGAAGCAAGTCTTGTTAATGATATTCATAAATCTCTAACAGAACTGAAGAGTGAAATACATACAACCATAGATAAATATTCTAATCAATACAAAATTCAACTAAACTGCTGTCCGGTTAGCATGAACCAGAGACTTCTTTTCACATGTCACCAAAACAAAATTTGAGCTCAAATTCTTAAATGCAGAAGCCAAATCATGCAGACTTAGATAAATTTTAAAAATCATTTTCCCCTCTTGAAATATAAGATTGTAATTTAGCTTTTTATTCAAAAAATCACCTTGTAGAAAGCTGATGCATCATCTGCTTGAGCATCAGGCCATCTTTTGGCGTCAAGATGCATAATTGTGCCAGATTCCATGTTAGTAATAACCACCTGAAAGCACAGAGAATACCATTGGAACACTGGAACTAGATGCTTCCAAGGAAACAATAGAGAAAAGATGCAGACCTTGAGAGGATTCAACACAACCATTGTGCGAGGTGCTGTTTTGTTTAGTTCCTCTCTTATATGATACTCCAGGCGATCCAAACGAATTAGACTATCACTGCACCACATGGCATGGCAAATAGTTAGGAAATCAAAGCATAATAAATATTATAACCTATGATAGCTCAATATACGAACAGAGTATGTAAAATTCAACCTTCTTGAGATTCCAATCCCTTGAACAAAAGCATTAATAGAAGTTGAAGTCACACCTCTACGTCTTAGACCAGCTAGTGTCATAAGACAAGGATCATCCCAACCATCAACATATTTGTTTGTTACCAAAAAGTTTAACTGCAACAGCATAAAACAATCAATTAATGTCAGATTTCTTGTAAAATTACACAATCAAATACATTCTGAAGCTTCTGCATAAAAATGTCATGGTTGCTCACCTTGCGCTTGGACATCACAGTGTTTGAAACATTCAACCGTGAGTACTCCCACACATAAGGTTGATAAAGGCCCAATGCATGTAATAACCAAAAATAAGAAGCACGTCGTGTCTCAAATTCAAGTGTACAGAGCTGCATTGAGCATAAAGATTGAACAAAAATGAAAATAAGCCTTCAAAAAATTAACAGACGGTAAAGAAGTCACCAAAAAGTAGAACCACTCTTTTTTCATTTTTTTTTCTCCGACAAGGTATTCACAGCATTCTGGAATTTGACACCCTATATTTCTACTCTAGTGGGTTTAGCATAGGAATAATAAACCGGGCTCAGGTGCTGACTGGATAGGAGGGAAAACATGCAGAATATTTTCATTTTGTACACAACAATCGAAGGGATGATTGGAACATTTTAAATGTCACTAAAAAGATAGGTATGGACCTCAAAATATGTAAATACTGATAAACTGACACCAAGAATATTGTTTTAAAAACATGCAACAATAAAGAAAATAGCAAAGAAAGGTAAAACACACCGAATGCGTAATATTCTCAATAGAATCCACAATGCAGTGAGCATAATCATAACTTGGATAGATACACCACTTGTCACCTGCATGTGGATGAGGAGTAAACTGCAACAAGAGAACGTCAGGACACTAAAATATGAGGATCTGCAAATGTTAAAGATAACTAAAGATAATCACATTATAGTGCATACCTTGATTCGATAAGCAATGAGGTCATACATGTTAAAATTGTCATTTTGCATGTCCTGTTTCATCCTAAGTGTTGCTTTACCTTCCTCGATCCGGCCATTTCTCATGTCTTCAAATAGTTTCAATGATTCTGCAATTGGTCTATCCCTCCATGGGCTGTTCATTTTCTTTTCCCTGTACTCCTTGATCTCTTCGGGAGTCTAGAAAAAGTAATACAATGTCCAATCAGTTACAATACCAATGTGAATAAAAAGCCAAATAAAGATGACCATTTCCTTGACAATTTTCTTATCGGTATAAGAATTCAGAAATCACATCATCACAATTTGATAATATCCAAATTTAACTGACTCTACAAAAAGTGGGAGGGTAAAAGATAGTGCTTTAGAAGTGAATTGAACGGAAGAGGAAGAATTTACTCTTTAAAATGTCATTAAGCAAAGAAGCTATGAATATATTTGTATATACCTGATGATCAACATAGGCGTGACCTCTCCTTATCAGCTCCACGGCTAATTCATACAGTTCTTGGAAATAGTCACTGGTATAAGTGATCTGGCATAAATTCAGCAGATATATGGTGTTATGAAATCTAAGCACATATGCAGCATGAATATGCCGTTGCCATTAACAATGATACCTTGAATGGCTCCCAACCCATCCACTGAACTATTTCTTCAATATGGTCAATATATTCTTTCTTCTCAGCTTCAGGGTTTGTATCATCATATCTGAAGAGCAAGAGATCAATAAACAAAACTCATCGCTTTTCAATGATGAAGAGCAGTCCAAATTTCTGATTTCAATGAACTATTTATGGACACAAGTTTTGATCATGCAGATGCAATACCAAAGCTTTAAACCAACTCTATCTGACCTCCTAAAGAATGAGCCAAAGAAATAGAAAATGATATATACCAACTAGAAATCACTAAGATGATAGTAAATTGATCCAACCATGGTCAAATACAAGAGCAACCAAAGAAATTTCTGATGACACAATAAATAAATAGAAAAGGAAATTTAAAGCAAACATACAAGATAAGAAAAAAAATATTGTATCTAAGTTTATCATGCTTTGGCACTTCAACTCCATTTTTCAATTACAAATGCTTTATGGTCCACATACTTCCTAAACAAGACATACTCCATTTGATTATGTTTCCTTCCAAAAACCAATAACTTTAATAAAAGGAAGGATGAAGCTTTTCGGCATAAAAAATTTCTGAAGTGAGATCCACGTCCTGGAGCACACATAAAATTATTATTATGTCTACTTTAAATATTGCATGAATGGAACCAAACCCTTCTCCGCCGCAGACATCTTATATCACCCCAAGAGATTTTTCCAGTTGAACACAACTTGTTATATAATTCTAATATGTTAACAGCTGAAGTTGAAAATGTCTGAGGTGGGGCCCTGCCAGTGTCAATCTAAAAGTCTGTGTTGAAGCAAGACTAGTAGCAGTAATTAGTACAAACAAGACACCCAAATTTTAGGGGTTAAGAGCTCAAGATAAGAAAAGTTTATATCCCTTTTCACTCTTACACACACATACAAATACAGAGCATTCATAAAAATGGACAAGAACATCTACAACCAGCAATTATCATGTAACAAGACCAAATTATAAGACGAATCAACATTTTGAACATATTGATAAATATCAATAGAAACCAAGAACATAAAAAGATGGAAGGAGCAAGTTTGTGTGCAGACATCTTATTCAACCACTGATAACAATGAGGAAATAATTGTTTTAATTATTATCTGGAAAACTGATCCACTTCTTTATTTTCCTTTTTTTTTTAACCTTGATAAATTCTGTGTTGACCAAAAAAAGATGAAAAATCCAATCTTAGAAACTGTGGGATGGCAAAAGATGAAACAACCTAAACATTACAATTACTGCATAGGGAAATATTATGCAAATAAGTATATTTAGAAAATCAAGAAAAAAGCAATTGATTGAAAAAAATAACATTGAATATAAAATTATATAAAGCTCCATCATATAGTCAAAGAAACACCAAAGAGGAAATCTCACCTTAGGTAGCAATATCCACCTCTCTCTTTTGCCAAACCAAAGTCAACAAACATTGCCTGGAAAAGCAGTAAAATATGAGGAATAACCATGTTTCAAGCCAGTAGCAATCACAAATCTTATTCTCTATTATTTCTTTTACCGGTCATCTCAAACCTAGTATGAAAAAAAAGCAATTACCTTTGCATGACCAATATGTAGATAACCATTTGGTTCAGGTGGAAAGCGAGTTAAGACATTCCCCCCAGTCACTTCCAAGTGCTTGTCAAGCACCTCTTTCGTATTGCAGCATATCAACACAGAGCCATCACTGAAGGGTATCTCAGTATGTACCTGCTAAACCACAAAGGAGATATCTAAAAACTTATATTATGCACACATACAGCAAATTTGCAGGATCATAAACCAGTGCTTGAGCAAATGAAATCAATCATAACCCAAAATGCTGAACTCAGTTTCAATTTTGCAAGTAATAGCCCAAGTAATATCAAGCAATTAGCTTTTTCACCATTCTTAATCTTCTTGTTTCTTTTTCCTTTTCCGGCTTCTATTGGTTTCTTTTTCTGTTTTTTTTTCCTTTTTATTCCTTTTCTGGTAGTTCAACAATTATCAATTTCAAACAATAAACAATGGTAACTATGAAATATGTCCATATGTAGTTTTTTTCATTACCCTGGCAACAAAAGACAAGACAGAAACTCTGGCATCATCATCATCGTCACCATCTTCATAATATTAATTGTAAACAATAATAAATAAATAAATAAATAAATGGTGCACAAAAATACATGAACAATGTATGTGAAGGCACAAAACGAAATTCACCTTGTAGTTCTCTTCTGGTGGAGGGAAATTCGAAATTGGAAAAAGATCTTCTTCAGGCAGCTGCACAGGAGCATCATTTGCAAATTTTTTATCCTACAAGAATGCAGTGAGTAGAAAAATGGAGAAAGGTTACAACTCTATTTACAAGAAGAAACAGTCTGTATCCAAAATACGTAAAGAATGTACAAATCCACACCTCATCTTTTTCAGGCTTTTCCTTCTTCTCCTTCTTCTCCTTCTTTTTAGAAAGCTTCTCAATATCTGCTGCTGTCCTTTCACCAAGTAATTCATACATTCTAGCATCTATGAGTTGCTGTCAAGGAAGAAGACAAAAAAATCAAAGAAACATTAGAAGGAAATATCTATATTCACTTGCAAATCAATCATTCTGATTCTAACTACTAACTTTCACAGCAAAAAACAGTTCACCTTGACAATCTTGGGATCAGCCCATGGAAGCCTCTTCCGGACATGTGCAAACAAATCACCCACTAGAAAATGATTGAATTTGATGGAAAAATGTTCATCAGAATGGTAAAGAAGTCAGTAGAGTAGATGAGTGAGTTCAGAGGGAAAAGAATAATATAAAATCACAAAAGCATACAGTCACAGGAATGGATGAAAATGAAACAAGTTATTAGCTTGTTAAGTACAAAAAAGTATTATTGGAGTGATTCACTATGGCACACATTCAACTGAAAACTAGAAAAAGAACAAGATAAGCAAACATGTGCGACGCATGGCTGTCTGTTTGTGCGAATATAAACTACACTCTGCTTGTGTGCATGTGACTATGCCTGTCCACACACATGTAAGCCGGAGAAGGAGGTTTACTATTTAAAAAGTAACACCCACAACTCCAGCCCTCCACCTACCCCCGAACCTCCTCTGGTGTGTTTGTGACTGGAAGAACTATAACTTGTCTAAAATTGACCCTATAAAAAAAATGCATCCCTATTTGCATCTTGCTTGTAGAAAGATTAATTGTTACGCTACCAAACAACATTATCAGACCTAAAAATGATGCTAGAAAACATGCACCAAGATCATGATCAAGCATGCCATAATTAAAGTGAAGTTATTCCCAAAATAATTTAGAATCAAACACTGACCATTAGTTCGATAACGTAGCTCTAAAATCGTGTTCTTGTTCTCTTCAAATACTTCATTAACAGTCAGTTCGATATCTTCCGAGGAAACTTCAACCCCTGTTGAGTTCAAAATTACAATGAAGTAATCAATGATTATAAGAAATGTTGGAAATAAGGTAAATGAAACAAACATTTAAAGTGACAGTAATATTAGATTAAATAGAAAAAACAGAGTTACAATTCTAAGAGACTATAGGCACATCATTCCATAAAAGACTGCAGACGCAGAAATCGCAAAACAGTAAATTACGATGCAATCCTAGTCCATTAAACATAGTGTGTCAGAAAAAGGGCTCATTTCATCATACCAACACCGCAGGCTTCTTCAAATTCATCCACTTCAAAATTTTCTGAACCAGTACTCGCAAAAAATGAGAATGCTGCTTCTAACTGGGCTGGGGTTTTAATCTGGAAACAAGAAATTGTAAGCCAAACGATAACATCCAAAACCTTTTTCTCAAAGAAAAATCACCTCATTTTTATTCAAACTTTAATTCACAATGGAATAAAGAAAACTAACACATATAAGAAACCAATTACTCTAAGATGCGATTTCGTAGCAAACCTTTGAGGAGACAATATACAGCAGCAAAGTTGGACGATGTACAAGTGCGTTTGTCGGGTACTTCGTAGCAACCTTTCAAGCACGCGTACACACAAAAATAATAAAATAAAATAAATCAATGAGTAGTTTTATCTCATGACAGGGTGGGGACAAAATCCAGAGGTTAAAGCAAATTCAAAAGCGCAAAAATTTCTCTCATCTAGACTAGATAAACAAACACTAAGTTGATGTTTATATTCCAGCAACTTTTAATTCGAAGAAAAAGAAAAGACAACGCTTGGCTAAAGTGAATCACGTAATAAATAACATACCGTGTAAAGCAAATTCCCAATCCTTCGTTCACATCCGTCGGTAACAGCGGCCTGGAATTAACAATAAGAAAATTGAAAGAAAAGTTGCATGGGCATCAAAAACTAACAAAAACGAAACTGACTATGAATAAGAAATATCCATCAAAATTCAAAAGTGACTTGACCAAAGAACATGCAAAAATACCTCATGAATGACGGCAGTCAGATTGGCGGTAACTTTGTTATTAGCAATTGTGTTTTTGGCCGTTCGATCGTCGAGGCCGATTTTTAAGAACAGCTCCAGGATTTCCGATTTGTCGCCCTTAGAAACCCCAACCATTGTTGTTTCAGCGGCTCTACGGTATCGTTTTTGGGCGCGGGGGAGGAGAGTGAAGAGGTGCCTGAAGAATGCGTGGGCTTTAAAACCCTAGTAAAGTAATTGTAGAAGAGGATTGTTAATAAGGAATCACGAAACAGGGTGCGTGCGTTTTTCTTGCCGAGTGATTAACAGAATCTGCGTGAGGGAATCTATTGATTATTATTGAATTTATTTATATTATAACTTGTATTTTTGTGATTGGGTCAGCTGTTGGCCCATTGCTGGGTAACTTGGCCTTCAAGGAAAAGGAAGCATCTTGGGAATTTTTATTTTTTCATACTTCTTTTAACATTAAAATATTAGGAATTTATGCCCGGTGATATTTCCACCTCCCATCACTCATCACGTTCTCGTTCTCTATTGTCATTTAAAATAAAATAACATACTTTTAGGTTCATGTTGCAGTTTTTAAAATAATTATTGTGAAATTAATCATATGTGTTTTAATAATTTTATTTTTTTATGAGCCATTATTTTTTATTTTTAAATATATTCCAAGCCCCTTTTAGAAAAGATTATGAAAAGAATTTGACCACATTTAAATTTAATACAATGTTTATAAATTAATGATAAGAGTTCTATTTTTATGGTTTAGAAGACCTAGGTTCAAATCTCAATAATCACATAATTTATTTGTTCTCTAAATTTACAACAAATTTTTTGAACCAAGGCTCCCTTTGCTCGCCCCCCCCCTAATTTTTTGAACCCAGGCCCCCTTTTCCCCCCCCCCCCCCCCCTCCCCCTCCCCCAAATGGAATTAGCTCGATTTGCCACTCGTTGTAAGAATGTAAATGACATAATAAGACATAATATTGAATAAAAATTATTTATATATTTATAAACATATATATAATACTTTTTATTAGGTATATACAATAATTGATAATGAAAATAAATATTTTGTATAATTAATTTTATCATTTTTATTTTGTTATCTCAATATAATTGATAACATTAATAATCTCTTAATGATTTTATTTCCTAATTAATAAGGATTTTAGACTTTTATAATATATAAGAAGATATATGATATTGTATTTGAGTATAAAACTTATTCTCAAAATAAGATTTTGAAAAACTATTCCTTCATTAGCTATAAAATAATTTTAATTTAATTTTGTTGTTTCATCATATGATCCTCTCTCGATATCTTCTCACTCAACGCTATCCCATCAAAAGTTTCATAGTTAGCGATACACTCACATTGGTCACCAGCCTAAATTTAAATACTCTTCATAGTTTGTGGAACATACTATTAAACAGAGCTTGCTACAAGATAATAATACACAGTAGTACACTACAGGCTGCTCATTGGACATTTTCAATAATAATATAAACTCCTTTTTTTATGAAGGAAATTTCATTAAACAAGAAAAATGGTCAACATATGACATAACCATAGAGGTGGAACATCCCTCCACTCTCCAGGACCTGACATAGAACCCCCTATCTTAGCTACACTGTGGGCAGCGGCGTTCGCAGATCGACGCACAAAAAAGAATCTCACTTCTCCAATTAATTGAGCTAAATCTCTACAATCCGCAATAATTAAACCAAAACCATTAGAACTGGCAGATTGAGAAATTAAAGTAGAATATACATTTAAACAATCTATCTCAATAATAATTTTAAATAACTGCAGATGCTTTATCCAGCTAAGCGCTTCACGGACAGCCAACGCTTCAACCTCACAAGGGTGGAAAGAACCAGGGAAACTCTGACACTTCGTTGCAATAAAACCACCTCCAGAGTATGTAATCACCCCTCCAAAGCTGACTCTTCCTTGAGATCCAAATACTCCTGCATCTACATTACATTTCAGCCAACCCACATGAGGCTGGCCCCAACACACCGAACCATGACCTAACTGAATATCTTCTGCAATAGTGAAATTTCTCCTTTTAGCTTCTTGCCATTGGAAAAGACAATGGCCAACAGCATTTACCAGCCTTTGAGCTCGGCTACAATGATCATTCCACACCTTATCATTTCGATTAAACCAAATCCTCAAACACAACATCATAGCTAAGTTATAATCTTCCGTAAAGCAGCGGGTAAATATTTGCTCAAACCAATCAATCAAAGAAGAACATCTCCCAAAAGTGTCAATAGAAGACAATAGCCAGCAAGAGTGAGCAAATAAACATTCCACTAAACAATGTAGCACAGACTCATTCGCAGCATTACAGATGGGGCAAATAGGGGAAACCTCAATCTTTTGAGGCCGCAAGTTATCCGCAGTAGGTAATACATTCATCAATGCACGCCAAAAGAAATGTTTAACCTTACCTGGAACCTCCAGCCCCCATAAGCATTTCCACACCTTGCTGCTTGACACATTAGCTTCAGAATTTAGCAGATCATAGCAACTTCTAACTATAAATTGCCCCTTATGATCTGCCAGCCAATACCAGCGATCTTCATTTTGTCTAACGCTGAGAGGCACCTGCAAAATAAGGCCAGCATCCCTTGAATTGAAGACATCCGTAATTAAATCATAATCCCAACTCCGTTGTCCTGGAACCATAAGACAAGCCACCATAGCTGTTGCAAGACTTTCATCCAACTCTGATGTAATAAAACCATTGTGTACATCAGGAAGCCAAGGGTCCTTAGAAAGCTGAACCTACTGCCCATCCCCAATTTGTATGCGACTTCCATTCACAACAACATTCTTGGCAGCCATAAGTGACCTCCAGGTATAACTTGGATTAAACCCAATAGAGGCATCAATAAAAGAAGATCTAGGATAATATCGAGCCTTGAGGATCCTTGCTACAAGAGAGTGCGGATCAGTCATAAGTTTCCAACATTGCTTCCCGAGCATGGCTATATTAACGTCATGTATTTTTTTTTAAACCAATGCCCCCAACAGACTTCGGCTTACACATTGAATCCTATCGAAGCCAATGAATACCTTTACCTCCATTCCTCTTAGTTCCCCACCAATAGGAGTTCATCATAATTTACAGTTCTTTACGATGCGACCTCTAACCTTTCCTCAACCCACTCCTCTGTACGATGCGACCTCTCCCAAGTGAATGGATATCCCTCCATCCTCAAATCCACCAAACCAGCATTAGCCACAACCTCTCTAAAACCACGCAACTTCCAATTAGGGTGAGCTCGACTTCCTCTTTTCTCATAATTAAAAAGGAGGTCGTTGAAATCCCCTAAACAAATCCATGGGAGAGAATAAATGGTAGCAAGGTAGCGAAGAAGATCCCAAGACTCGCGTCTTCTAGCTGACTCTGGATACCCATAGTAGCCTGTCATACGCCATTGACCCATGCCCGCTCTTCTAATTTCTATGTCCACAAAATTCTTTGCATATTTTATTAAGTGAGCTTTATAATTTCCATCCCATAGTAAAGCTAGCCTACCACTGCGGCCTGAAATACAAGTATGCAACCCAAGAGGGGGGTGAATTGGGATTCTAAAAATTATTCAATTTATAAAGAAAAACTTAATGCAAATATAATCCAAATTCAAAGCAATAACAATTACGTTGATCACAATATAAATAATTTTATGCCAATGTCAATTATCTCCCCCTTCATCATCAAAAAGAAAGAGGCACGAGGAATGACTTATGCTTGAAAAAAAAAATTTGGCAGAATCTCCCCTTAAATATGAGCATTACCTCAACAATACACAGAGTTAAAAAGAAAAACACTNGCCATGCCAATTTCTCTCCCCCTTCATCATCAAAAAGAAAGAGACGCGATGAATGACTTATGTTTGGAGAAATTTGGGCAGAGTCTCCCCTGAAATATGAGCATTTCCTCAACAACACACAAAGTTAAAAAGAGAAATACTTCCATATAAATATACCACCATATCAACCAACCGCCATACCAACAAATTCACACTTCCAGGATGAGCAATATAATCAATATAATACCAAAAACAACTCGAGAATAAATCAAGAGCACATGTCCAATATGAGATATCAGAAGCATAAACACAAAATAAATAACATCATATGCATAAGGCAAATAACATGAAATGAGAAATGTATGTGCGAATATCAGAGGGCTAGAAAAGCTAAGATGGAGGCTGTGAAGACGAGCTGCCGGGGTCATATCCAAAGTACCCGAGAATGCGACGCTAGCCCATAAGTAACTCCATCTACTGATATGAAATTTGCTCTCGAAAGGTTGCAAAATCATATCGAAGCTGCTGTTGCTGTTGGGACAGAGCATCCACTCTGTCGAGAAGCTGCTGAAAGCGATCCTCAGGAACAGCAGATGCTGCAGAAGGGACGGCAGTCTCGGTAGGCTCGTCATCCTGAGGTGCATCTGCTGCTGGTGCTGCTGATGAAGCAGGAGCTGCTGGTGCTGCTGGTTGGCGAGGAATACGCGATCTAGCCCCAAGACGGAAATCAGGCAGCTCATCCTCGGAGTAGACATCATTCAGCATGCGATCATCCTCGGGTGCAATCAGTGTGGCTTCGTTTTTGGAGGATGTAGTCTTTTCCCATTTCCCACGCTTCTTAAAGAATCCAATGGCAGAAATAATGTCTCGACCAAGCTTACGAGTCTCGAGAAAAACAGGCTCGACGATAGGAACGTGAAAGTGGTTCAGGATCCTAGTGATGATGCTGCCATAAGGAAGGGATCGGTTGGAGACTTTAGGGGTGGACAGCATATGGCACATAATGGTGTAGGATAGGCTCACATGGCGTTGACGAATAAGAGAGTCTAATAGACCAATGTCAAGCCTAGTGACCTCATCAGTGTGCCCTTGTCTAGGAGTGACCATGTGTTGGAGAATAATGTGAAGTATTCGAATCTGAAAAGGGAGGAGTTGAGACCTAAAGGACAGAGAGCAGATGTCATCGGAAAGATCCCGACGACGACAAATGTTCCGTACACCATCCACATGTCGAAAATCACTAAAAGATAGTTCTTTCCTAGCGGTGTACAGATCTAACCCTCCATAGGCGATTCCTAGAATACTACATAATTCGGGTTCATCAAGTTCAATGCGAATTCCTCCTACAAATGTATGAAGCTCGTCACGACGAGTAGAGGAGAATTCTATGTTAGAATAAAATACTCGAACTAGATTTTCATAAATAGGTTCTTCAATACTTAATGCGTGCTTCCAATGATTAAGCATTTGAGTAATGGAGTGACCACAAACAGTAATATCCGAAAACTCCGAAATGTTAAGAGAAAAAGAGGGAGTTACGGGTTTACCCATGAACTTCTCACGAAATCGCTGAGCAGAGGTAGCATCGGAAAAATGAAGACTCTCGAAGTCTTGAGGAGGAGACCTGGGTGGACTAGAACGGCGTGGAGCAGTGTGCTTGGTTCGAGCACGCCTTTGTGGTCGTTCCGCCATGGATGTGTTGGGAGAAAAATTTATGGAAATGAAGTTTGAGAGATGAGATAGTGATTGTGGGTGGAAATGTGATTGGAAAAAGGAAGAGATTTGGGTTAATTTGAGCAAGGAAGGTTCGGCTGGTTCTAGGGTTTCAAAAAGAAGATTTTTCAATTTTAGATGAAAGAGAAGGATTTGAGTCGGTTAAAAGGTTCTAGAGAAGATAAAAATGGTTTGTAATGCTTCAATTTGATGAAAAATGACAAAAAAATGATGGATTTGAGAGTAGAGAACTGGTGCAGTCGCGGGTTGGAGTGAGAGGGAGAGAGAAAGAGAAACCGAAATGAGGAGGAAGACGAAGGACTATTCAATTAAAGCGTGATAACGGCGAGCCATTATAAAGCAAACGGCGAGCCGACAGATTCCAGAGAGTCCTCCAAGAAATTTCATCAAAACGGCGAGCCGTTTATAGACATAACGGCGAGCCAATAGGGTCCAGGGAGTCTCCTCAAAATTTTGTATCAGGATGGCGAGCCGATAGATAGTTATCGGCGAACCGATAGCGCCCATAAAACTTTCCATTGTTTCTGACCAAAACGGTTAGCCGTTTATTGAAATAACGACAATCCATTTTCTACAACTTATGATTTCACACATGTATTTTGATATTTGGCTACTTATTAATTCATTTCAAGATCATTTTATTGATCCAAAATGATTTGAGTGCCAGTTCAATGCATAATTCATGAACATATATATGTATTGCAACAATTAATCCATACATTTTCAATTATACATACACATCACATGTATATTAAGATTGAGCATTTCATAGATATTAAAGCATCAAGTCATAGATCAATCAATGTTAATACACTCAATAGCATGAATGAAGATGTTAATGTGAAAATTTCATCATCCCAAGTTCATGCCGAATTTTGGAAAATTGTTCTTCACAAAGTGGTTTTGTAAAAATATCGGCAAGTTTTTTTTCGTAGAAATAAACTCTAATGCAATGTCTCTCTTTTGAACATGATCTCTCAAGAAGTGATGTCTTATTTCTATATGCTTGGTTCGAGAGTGTTGAATGGGATTCTTTGAAAGATTAATAGCACTAGTATTATCACACTTAATAGGAATTTGTTCAAGATTAATGCCATAATCTCTAAGTGTTTGTTTCATCCAAAGTGCTTGTGCACAACAACTTCCGGCAGCTATATATTCAACCTTGGTAGTTGAAAGTGCGATAAAATTTTGTTTCTTGCTAAACCATGAAACAAGAGAGTGTCATAGAATATAGCAAGTACCACTAATGCTCTTCATATCTACTTTATAACCGGCAAAGTCCGCATCCGAATAACATGTTAAATCTATATGAGTTCCCCTAAGATACCAAAGGCCAATATCTATAGTTCCACTCAAATAACTAAAAATTCTTTTAACAGCAAGCAAATGAGATTCCTTGGGACATGACTGAAATCTTGCACACAAACATACACTAAACATGATATCGGGTCTACTTGCAGTCAAATAAAGTAGGGATCCGATCATACCTCGATACATTTTGATATCCACTTCTTTACCTTTTTCATCTTTGTCCAGCTTGGTTGTTGTGCTCATTGGTGTATTCTTGGTCTTTGAATCATCAATGCCGAATCGTTTGAGTAGATCCTTTACGTACTTGGCTTGATTTATGAAAATTCCTTCCTCGTTTTGTTTGATTTGAAGTCCAAGGAAGTATTTCAACTCTCCCATCATACTCATCTCAAATTCTTTGCTCATACACGATGAAAATTCTTTACACAACAACTCATTAGTAGAGCCAAAAATAATATCATCAACATAAATTTGAACAATAAGTATGTCTTGGTTCTTATGCTTAACAAATAGAGTAGTATCCGCTTTACCCATAGAAAAATCATTTTCTAGCAAGAAATTTTTAAGTCTATCATACCATGCTCTAGGTGCTTGTTTTAATCCGTACAAGGCTTTAAGCAACTTATAAACATGATTTGGAAATTTTTCATTTTCAAAACCAGGAGGTTGTTTCACATAAACTTCCTCCATAATATATCCATTTAAGAAAGCACTCTTGACATCCATTTGATATAAAATAAAATCCTTATGACATGCATATGCTAACAACATCCTAATGGATTCTAACCTTGCTACAGGTGCAAAAGTTTCATCAAAATCAATTCCTTCTTCTTGGTTGTAACCTTGAGCCACTAATCTAGCTTTATTTCTTACAACCACCCCGGATTCATCCATCTTATTTCTAAATACTCATTTAGTGCCTATGACAGATTGATGTTCTGGTTTAGGAACTAATTCCCACACATTGTTTCTTTCAAATTGATTTAACTCCTCTTGCATTGCCATAATCCAAGATTCATCATTTTCCGCATCCGCAAAGGATTTGGGTTCAATTTGAGAGATAAATGCATTATGTTCACAAGTATTCTTAAGAGATGATCTAGTTGTAACGCCTCGTGAGGGATCTCCTAAAATTACATCTTTAGGATGAGAAGAGACATACCTCCACTCCTTGGGGAGTGTTTGAGAAATACCTTCTTGTTGCTTCAGCTCCGTATTGGTTTGTTCTTCTTGTCTATCCTCTTGATTTTCTTGTGGTGCATTTTCTTGAATCTCTTTTGATGATTCCTCTTGTAAGTCTCCATCTGCATCATCATTAGCAACTCTTTTCTCCGCAGAAAAGGGGTTAGACTCATCAAACATAACATGCATGGATTTTTCCACAACTAAAGTTCTTTTATTATAAACTCTATAAGCTTTACTTGAGTTTGAATACCCAAGAAAGATGCCAACATCAGATTTTGGATCAAATTTACCAAGATTATCTTTTGTGTTTAAAATAAAACATTTGCATCCAAAAACTTCGAAATAGTCAATGTTGGGTTTTCTATCTTTCCAAAGCTCATAGGGAGTTTTATTGAGATGAGGTCTAATCAACACCCGATTTAAAACATAGGAAGCAATGTTGACGGCTTCGGCCCAAAAATATTTAGGTAATGCATTTTCATTTAACATGGTCCTAGCCATTTCTTGAATAGACTTATTCTTTCTCTCAACAACTCTATTTTGTTATGGAGTCCTAGGTGATGAAAATTGATGCTCAATGCCAAGATTATTGTAAAAGTTCTCAAATGCATGATTTTCAAATTCTCCTCCATGATCATTCCTAATGCATATAATGTCACGCCCTTTTCATTTTGTAATTTCTTATAAAGCACTTTAAAAGCATCAAGAGCATCATCCTTATTGGCTAAGAATAATACCCATGTATATCTAGAATAATCATCCACTATCACAAATGCATAATATTTGCCATTTAAACTAGCATATCTAGATGGTCCAAATAGATCTATGTGAAGAAGTTCAAGAGGTTTTGAAGTAGAGATATGGTTTTTGTTTTTTAAAGAGGTTTTGATTTGTTTTCCAAACTGACAAGCTTCACAAATCTTATCCTTTTGAAAACCAATTTTCGGAAGACCTTTAACTAAATCATTTTTTGAAATTTTCGAAATCAAATTCATACTTGCATGTCCTAATCTTCTATGCCATAGCCAACTATCATCATGTAATGCGGAAAAACATTTATCAAGAGTAGATGCACATTCTATGTCAATGATGTAAACATTACCACATCTATTACCAACAAACAAGGTTTTGCCATCACATGAGTTCTCAATAACACAACTAAATTTATCAAAGATAACTTTATAACCTTTGTCACATAATTGACTAATGCTAATTAAGTTGTGTTTCAAGTTCTCAACCAAACATACATTCTCAATTAGAGTTGAAGAGACTTTACCAACATTTCCAATTCCAAGAATTTTTCCTTTTGAGTTGTCTCCAAAAGATACGTCTCCACCATTTTCAATTTTGGTGAAGCTTGAGAACCATGCATAGTTTCCGGTCATGTGCCTTGAACAACCGCTGTCCAAGTACCATTTATTTTTCTTCTTCTTCAAGCCCTACAAGAAAAAATCTCAAGTTTTAGGTACCCAAAGCTTTTTGGGTCCTTGAGAGTTAGCAACGGTTCCTTTTGGAACCCAAATGCATTTGACACCATAATATGCATTCCTTTTCACGGGACATCTAAATTTCATGTGACCATTTTGATTACAATAATGACATACAATCTTATGATCATTTGTGGAGGTAGCTTTAACAAAATAATTCTTATAATACTTTTGCTTCAAGTTAGGCTTATATCCAAGTCCTCCTTTATCAAAAACACATTTTTGTGAGTTAAGCATATTATCCAACATCTTTTGCCCATTTGTAAATTTCAGAACAATTTCATTCAATTCATTATTCTTTTTCTTGAGTAATTCGTTCTCATTTTTCAGCTCATCCATGTGTGATTTCAAATGCTCATGTGAGATGCTAGGTTTCTCATTTGATAATGCAATTTCATCATGCAATGTTTTGTTTCCTACTTCTAGGCATACAATTCTTGCATTTAGAGATTCATTTTCATTTTTGAGCTTTGCCATTTCCTTTTTAAGACATACATTCTTTTTACCAATTTTCATCAACTCATTATGCAAATCTTGAAAAGCATCATACAATTCATCATAGGTAGGATCACTTACCTCATTGAGATCATCATCCCCTCCTATTGCCATGAGTGCTAAGTTTGATACTTCTTGCGGTCCTTCTTCATCATTTGACTCTTCCTCACTATCATCCCAAGTTGCAACCATTGCTTTCTTCTTGAGTTTGTTGATAAGTGGGCACTCCGATCTTATATGTCCAGGCTTCTTGCATTCATAGCATGTGATTGTCTCCTTCTTCTCCCTATGGTTCTTGAAGTTTCTGAAATTTCTTCGCTCTCCGGTTTTCTTGAAGAATTTTCTGAATCTCTTTGCTAGCATGGCTAGCCCTTCATCATCCGGTTCACTTTCCCCATCACTCTCATATTTTGAAGCTTTGAGAGCAATGCTTTTCTTCTTCTCCTCATGTCCTTTTTCTGCAGCTAAATCCTCTTCATACGAAATAAGAGAACCAATTAAATCATCAAGAGGTAAAGTATTTAAATCTTTGGCCTCTTCAATAGCGGTTCTTTTAGGTCTCCATTCTTTTGGAAGTGACCTAACGATTTTCTTAACTTTCTCACTATTTGAGAAGGTTTTCCCTAAGGCACCTAGGGTGTTCACTATGTCTGTGAATCTAGTGTACATAGAATACACATTTTCATTTTGTTCCATTTGGAACAACTCATATTGACGAGTGTATCTACTGATTTTAGACTCTTTCACTTGATTTGTCCCTTCATAGACAACTTCAAGTTTGTTCCATATCTCTTGTGCACTTTCACAACTAGATACTCTATGGAATTCTTTCTTATCAAGGGCACAAAACAAAGCATTCATAGCCTTGGAGTTTAGAGACATCTTTCTCTTTTCTAACTCACTCCATTGACTCGATGGTTTAGGAATATCATCTCCTACTTCATCTTTGAACGTAGGCATGAATGGACCATCACAAACAACTTCCCAAATTTCATAATCTAAGGCTTGCAAGTAGATTCTCATTCTAGTTTTCCAATAAGCATAATCATTTCCATCAAAGAATGGTGGTCTAGTTGTAGATTGCCCTTCTCTAAAGGTTGAGTCATTTAGGGTTGCCATGGATCTTTTACTCTAGACGATTAAGTCTTAACAAGAGAACAAGGCTCTGATACCAATTGAAATACAAGTATGCAACCCAAGAGGGGGGTGAATTGGGATTCTAAAAATTATTCAATTTATAAAGAAAAACTTAATGCAAATATAATCCAAATTCAAAGCAATAACAATTAAGTTGATCACAATATAAAAAGATAAGGGAAGAGGGATTCAAACACAGAGATTTTTACGTGGTTCGGCCAACCTCGCCTACGTCTACGCCTTCAAGCTTTCCGGGCTTGAGGATTCCACTAAGCAAGCCTCCAAGGCTTCAAATGCTTACACTTGACTTCCAATGTGTCAATAAACCTTTACAACAAGAGATTATCCCCAATCTCTTAACCCAAGTGTATTCCAACACTTACAATCACTCAAAGTAAAAGATTACAAATTGTTTTGCCTCTCACAATATATGAGATTACACAATGATACCCAATATATGGATAAATGAAGCAAGAATGTATTTTAATAGCTCAATGAAGATTGTACTCTCAAGTATATGCTCAGTAGTCGTGTTGTAATCAACTTTTATTTGAATTTGAATGAGCTTATTTATAGCTACTGCTGAAAACTAGCCGTTATTGACTTTCTGCACACTGTCGAATCGTCGTTAGCTAGATGTCGGATCGCCGTTTGACTGGTCAATATGACCGTTGGGCTGATTTTTTAAATTGTTGGATCGTTAGCTAGATGTCGGATCGCCGTTTAAGTCCAGAGGCTACTGGTTGATATCGGCGAGCCGTTTATCACACATGTCGGTGTGTCGTTTACGTCCAGAGGCTAATCTCCATTTTTTCTTGAAATCGGCGAGCCGTTTATTACACATGTTGGTTCGCCGTTGTCCACAAAAATTGCTGTAGTGAACTATTTTGCAAGATGACTGTTTTGACTCCAATTCTTTATAAACAATACTTTATGAATCTTATAAAAAATAGATGAAAAAATATGTTGAGTCCTCAAAAGATTTATCAAACTTAACCATGTTTGTTATCATCAAAATCAATAAGGAATTATTTAGGTTAACACGGCCCACCCGATCCACCACAAACATATTTTCGAAGCCCAATTTATTTTTAAGACACTCCAACTGATTTTTATAGTAGAGAGTTTCCATTAAAAAAACAAAAGAAGATTTTTTGTGCTTGACCAAATCTGTTAATACCTGAACTGTCCATGATTGGCCCAGCCCACGGCAGTTCCAGCTAAGAATACTCATTGAGTTTGGTGGGCCCGATTAACAAAGCCCACAGTTAATCCCTTTTTTTGAAATAAACCTATCTCCAACATATGAGAGGCATCACTTTGAGATTCTGAATTCTCTTCCAGCTCTAGATTAGATCTTCTCCTCTTATTCTCTACCACCACAAGGCCCATCTCAAAATCCTCCTCTCCTTCCTTTGTAGGCCCAGTACCAATTACTTTGTTCCCTTTGTTTTTGAGTTGGCTCTTGGCTGGCACCAATACATGGGATGCCTTGTTTAACAACATGGACCCATCCTTCTCGTCTCCCTCACTGTCACATAACTTGGCAAGTCCTGATTTTATGGGATGCATGGAATCAATTGCCAGATCATCCACGGATTCCATGCAATTTCCATATTTTCCTTCTCCCGTTTCCGGTGGTACCGAACACAACCATTTCTCACCATAGTTCATGTTATTCCGTCTTGTGGAAGCATTCATCCATTGCCCATACGGCTTTGTGACGGTACTTTCATGACAATCATAAAGAGATGGACATTGTTTCTCAGTATGCCCAAGCAATCCACATATAAAACAAAATACATGAAGACGCTCATACTTGAAATCTATCCACATCCACTCACTCCCAGATTTCTTCAGCTTCATACAACGTTTAAGTGGCTTCCGAACATCAAGAGATACCCTTAACCTCATATAATTCCTCCAAACCCCCATTAAATTATTTTCATCGGACGCCTGGAATTCCCCAATGTAATCGCCAATGTTCTGCAATACTTTCTCAGAAAAACAAAAAAACAATTGGTAAGTTATACACTTGGATCCAAAAGAATGTGTGATATAGTGGCACCATTTGGGGTTGTTCTGCTTCACCCAATCTCTTGACAATGAGGATGTGTTGATCAAAAGTCCAAGGCTCTTATTCAAGCACTCTCCGAATATCAATCTCATGGAAAAATTGAAATAAGAATAACATTGGAGACAAATCTTTGATACAAATCCCTTTCCCTGGACGCTAGAGAGCTGCCATTGTATTTTTCATAACCGGGAAATTAATGACCTTTTCCGTCAGGAATCTTCCTACCAAACAAAATCTGAAATCAATCTTTCCATCCCTCCCATCATCAACATCTTCTCCCGCTATTATGAGACCCCCCTCATCTTCTTTTGCAATAGACAAAGAAGCATAAATCTCGTCCATGTCCGGTTGCGGTCTTGTGTTTGTGGACGTCATTGATGCTACGAATGATTCAGAATGATAAGCAAACTCTTGAAAAAAGAAATACCCTACTTGTCATAGAAAACAAGACAAAACCTACTTATCATAGAAGACAAGACAATAATATAAACTCCTTATAACTTTGTAATATCTGAAACCATTCCCTTTTTTTTTTTATTGGTGGATGGGGGGGGGGGGG
>MKYO02026509.1:0-14880 GCA_002013955.2 Citrus medica | reverse complement strand
GGGGGGGGGGGGGGGGGGGGGAATGTCAGCCTCCACGTTCATATAACGACCGTCCAATGCTAGATGTTGGTGACTATCCAACTTATGCTGATAGTAATTAATGAGATTGAAAATTGCGACGAGGAAGAAAAAGATGGAGATGAGGCGGATATGCCAGTGCTGCTCCCTCATATTATTGATCAGTATGATGCAATAACGATTATGGGAAAGGGAATTATTTTTTGGGACCTTAATCTTTCTGTTGTCTCATTGTATCTTGTTGAGTATTTGAATACTCTCAACCCAGTTTTCCAGCCACTGCTTTTGAAGACAATTTAGAGACTAAGTTTTGAGAATCTATGATGTTGAGTGGCCGAAAATGGTGAAATCATTTAAGAATGTACCAAGTAGAATTGCGATTACAACTGATCTGTGGATTTGAGAAAAACCAATATGACAAATTCATGGAGGTTACGGCAGAGCCGAAAAATGAGGTACAATGTTTATAATATTCAGCCAATTAGTGAGTATATAAGAAGTTGATATATTCTTAGTATAATCTTTAGTTACATTTTTGATAATGCTATGATTTTATTCGACTGAATTCATTGTCTTTAAAAATGCTAGGTTTATGCACTCGGAGGAATACCCAGAATATGAGGCGACACATGCTGATGCATTGACAGAGTGCTTTAATTTCGGGACTGGAATGTTGACTGTAAGTTGTCTACTTTGACTGTAGGTAATTGTATAAAATTTGACAAAAGTTCAAGATTTTATTGCATTACTAACTCCTCGCTGTTTATTATGATACTTAGATACCTTTTCTGATCTGTAGGATTTTTTGTGATTTGTAGGTGAAACACGGCTGCCCCGCAGTCGAAACATGACCATTTGATGGAAGATGATTGTGACCATCCAATGCCAGTTGACAGCAATGAGAATGATACTTCTGTAAATAACTAACGAATGTCGTGAATGGTATGATTCTGAATAAGAAGATAATGATACTGCTTTGAATATGATGAATGATATGCTAGCCCCCATGGATAAATGATATGACAGCCCAACATGTTTTTGATCCAAATGTGTTGAGGAAATTGAAGGCCGAGGCCATAATCTTACATCAATTGCCTATTTCTATTGTTAATGCAGAACTTTATGGAAGCTATTTGACTACTCTAAACCCATTGTGGCAGCCAATGTCTGTGCAGACAATGAGAGATGAAATTTTGAAAGTCTATGCTGCTTTTGTAAAGAAAATTCAGAGTAGAATTGCAATTACAACTGATGTGTGGATCTGTGATAACCAATATTACAAATTTATGGCAATTACAGCATATTTTATAGAGGACTCTTGGATTTTGCAAAGCTGGATTCTGAGGTACAATGTTTATAGTTTTCATTGATCTAGTTAGTAGTTACAGTTGAGCATGCTATTCCATTATCTTCTGTTACATTTTAGATAATGCCGTGATCTAATTTGATTGTAAATTTTATCTTAATTCTACATGCTACGTTTATGTCTTTGGAAATCCCAGAATGTTGGAAGACATGTGCTGATACATTGATGGGGTGCGGTGCTTTAGGTCTTGGAATGTTGACAGTAAGTTGTTTACTTTGACTGCAGATAGTTACACCACTGATGATCTGAAGATCCAAATTCTTCTACATAAGCTTTTTCATACTTCACTTCTGATGGGTGGAAAACATATGCATTTCTTTACATGTACTGTAAATTCGATCGTGAAAGATTGGCTGGAAGTGCTTGGAGAAAGTACCGACAAGATTCATAATAGCATTTACTATTGGACATCAACAGAAGAAAGAAAAAAAAAATGAGGATAATGCTCATCAATTATGCATTTCATATAATAAAAAGTTGGTAGAAGAAATGTGTGACAAATTAAAATTTTTTGTTGCAGCTACTGAGATGTTTTACAGAACTAAGTATGCTAAACCAGTCATTTTTTACCCACACTTTGTGGTATCAGATTACTAATGTCTAAGTGGTCACATCTAGGTATGATGAGATCCAGAAGGTAGCAGCAAATATGAAAACAGAGTTTGAGAAGTATTGGAATGATACTTATGAAGTAATGGTCATATCGACTGTTTTGGACGCAAGATTTATTATGAAAATTTTTGGAGTATATATTTCCTGAAATTCATGGAGATGATTCTTCACTTGAGATTGAGAGAGTTCATGGATTTTGTTACAAATTGATGAAAGAGTGCCAATTGAAATCTATAGATCGCATGAAGAAACTAGTTATGTCGATGACTTCTCAAATTCTTTTCCCCTGTCAGGGTTGGTTCATTCTGGAAATGAGCTAGACCCTTCATTAAAATTTGATTTGTTTGTGTCTAGTACCGCAACTGCTACCTTCACTGCTATTGAGAATCCCAAGTCAGAGCTAGACGACTATTTGAAGGAAAAACTCCTAACCAGGACTCATGACTTCAATATATTGACTTGGTGGAAGATAAATGGGATTAAGTATCCTAAGTCATGTAATAGTGCTAGAGATATTTTGGCCATCCCTGAGTCTACAATGGTCTCTGAGTTTGCTTTCTGTGTTGATGGTAAATTTTTGCATGAAAGTCAAAGTGCACCGCTGAAGATATATTAGGCCATAGGGGATGCTCAAGATTGGCTATGGGGCTGATAAGGAATGAATGTGAGCATAACCATGTTATGGATTTAATATTTGGTGCTTAGTTTTACATTATCAACTTTTTATTTTTATTTTTTTCCTTTTCAGATTCATGCTCAACAAGATATTCTGGGGGTTGGCGTTCTCATGGCAGTAATGAAGACGAAGAAGGCAATCACGATGATGGAGGAGAAGAAGGACCACAACTAAAACAAGAAAATTATGAGGTTAATGATATTGTTAATATTGCTTCTAAAGATGACTGACGCTGAATCAATGATGATCAAAATGAATTTACATTTTCCTTTTTAATAATTAAAGGAAACGCGATGAACAGATTCTTAAGAAGGGATCCCATTGCATTGGTGATGATAAAAACAAGGAAGACTGATATTTTGTCTTTATATAAGTATTGAGCGGATTTTATATCAGTGAATTTTGTCATATTGGCTCCTTTTATTTATTATGATTTAGGAGAAAATGCTTTGCCGGGCTTAAAGTTTAGTTTTACTAGATGCAAATCTTCATGTTTAAAGATTCTGATTACTTGATGGGGAATGAGGATGAGCAAGAATAATCATCATCTCATTAGTGTCGGCTTGGAGTTAAAAATGTATTTGGATGGCCTCTTTCTCCAACTTCAATTCTTTGAAAATCACACTACTCTTTTGGGGGAAATTCATATTCACTTAAAAATAGCTCAAATTAAACAAAAGAATAAAAGCCTTAAAAATTGTGAAATACTAAGTTGGGATTATTAACAACTACTGAATGATATCCGAAAGGTTGAAACTCTCTTCACTTCTATTCTTCTATACATTTCTAATTATTCATACTAAAATATAATCAAAAAGCCTGAAAGAAACTGCTGTTAACTCCAGCCCTGTACAAGTGCAACTCTTTTGATTGAGAAGCTATGGTAAACTCCATGTAGGCAGGCACAAACAAAACCTCACCCTCTTCAACTATCTGTTCTTTAGAAAACCCTGCAGATAGTGTACCATTCCCGGAAATGAAGAGAAAAAGAGATGGTCCGGCCACTGAGGGAAAGACCACTGATGCAGCCTGAGGTATAACGCAGAAATCCACTTCAAATTCTTCGAATGGTGGTAGATACCTTGTTGTGTATGGATTCAAGGAGATTCCTTTCAAGATTTGCGGAAAACCCTGCAATAAGATACAAACAACTCTTCCGATTGTACCATGGGGAGCCAAATTATAAATCGTTCTAATCAAAAGGAATTTCAATTGTTTTGTCTAAGCAAAATTCAGGACATAAAGTTTACATGTCAAAGGGAAATGAAATAGTAACCTGCAAATGTATATACTTGTAAATCATTAGGTAGGCTATCAACAGCAAATGCAGATCCCAAAAGCAATGAATACCAATCTAGCAAGTATTTTGCCTAAATATAAATATGCATGCAAATGTTTTCTTCCTTAAATTTGGACTGGTGTGGGCATGCATATGCCTGCAGGCCCCCACTGACCTATTGGCCTATTATATGTATATGTTCAGGGAGATTTTTCACACAAGGGGCCCATTACCTGTCGACGGTTTAGCATTGAAAGCAGCGTTTGGATATCCCTGTGTTTAGATGTAAGGCCAGCTCGAACAACATTGTCGGAGGTTGCCATACACTCTATGCATTCACCATGGATATAGGCATGAGGCTCATTTGCCCCTATGCACAATGCTTCACCACGATTCAGCTTAACGTAGTTGAGTAAAAATGCTGCTAGGACACCTGCATCATCAGGATATTGACCTTCTAGTCTCAGAACCAACATTTCCTTATCCGTCAATTGTCTTTTCTGATTCAATGAAGCACATAACATGGTAAGAAAAGAAAACTTAGTACTGCAATGAACTTTAACATGGGTGAATGATGTGCTACAACATGAAAATAAAGAATAAAACAGTTTAACCATGCCATTTGCCATCATTTCACAATGAATAAGCCAAAATGGGGAGAAATAATCATGTCAACTGATATGAAATGATTTTACATGTCAATCATGTCAACGATTTTACAAATTCTCCCTCTTGTTTTTATCATCTAGTTGATGGACTGCCTCTTGTGTTTCCTCCTTTGTCCACCAGACTTGGAGTTGCATACTTTACTTTATTTTCACTTCTGTCTTCTTAAAGATCTCCAAGGTCTGAACCTAAACCTATTTAATTCCATATCTACCATGAGTCATCCACCATTATACACTTGAGTTTTATTTCATAAGTATAGAACTGATACAATACACCAACTTTGGTGCAGGAATGCTCCTCAACCATGAAATTGTGCTTGCAACCAATGCTTCGAAATTCAAATAGCAGAAATGTAATTTGAATTCACCTTTTTCTCCAAATTCAGACGCCATTTCAGTCTAGATACGATCTCACAAATTTCGTCTCTACTTGACAACAGAATTTGACTGAAGATAGACTCTACAATAGCTTTCACTTCCTGGCTCCTGCCAAATTCACTGACAGGAAAACACTGCTCTGCATCAACACCTCCAACCAAATCTACAATCTCAGGAACAGTGCATAACACATTCCTAAGCTCCTGCAGAATAACCATACCATAAGTAAAACCTAACCAATCTGAACATTGAAAGTAGTGAATTCTATAAGACCATATAATTTTTTAATTTCCTTGCCATATTTCTGTCTTCAAATAGATCAGTTTACCACCGTATCTTCCATGTCTGTCTCCTAATTACATAGTTATTGTAAAGCTATCAGCAGATATCAACTAGAAAATTTCAATCTTTTTTTCCCAATGATACTTTTTACCGTCAACTTCATAATCAAACACACTCTAATGAGATGCAGATTCAGAATTTCCATCGAAGATCTAAATCATCAAAGGTTTGATTTCTTTTAAGACACATTCATAGGCAACTTCATTTTATATTTCAATTTTACCAGTAATCGAATGCTGCAAAGCCAGTAACAAATCCATACAATCAGAAAGAACAATCAACCTAATACTAATGTCAGATATGAAACTGTGTGTCACCTTGAGGCTAATAAAGCCACACAAAGCCTCAAACTCAGTCAATGCCAATGCCATTTCAGGCTTGTGATTTTCATCACTGTACAAACTCGGCTGTGACTTATGAAGTGTCCTTGCCAATTCCTTGTCCGGATGCGCCTGTATCGACAATGCCTTCTCAACGGAAAGCACCTTAAACCCACAACCAAAACAAAACAAATCATCAAAATCAAACACTTTCAGAACAAAAACAAAAGCAGAAACAAAATCCCTTTTCACTTGAACTCAAAAACTTATAAGCCACAGACTAACCTTGAACAAAAAAGGAAGATCACCGCCCCATTTGTTCAAGACTCGATCCCCCAAGACATCAGGGTTCTTAGAGATCCATTCCTTGAGACTAAGACCTCCATGATCCAAAAAGGAGGCCCCAGATTCATGAGTCCCGATCCAGAACTCAGCATAAGGCTCATTTGGGTTAATGTGGGTTCCTGAATTTAGACAAAACAGACGAGACACGTGTGACTTGTTGCCAACAATGCCCCAGTTGTAATTCTTGACGGCACATTGCAGTCTCAACGGCTTGTTGATCATTCTCTTTCTCTTTTTGATTTCCGTGTTATTGTTTTCTGCCATGTCTACATACTTGTTGCCAGAAGACAAATGACAAATGTAAAAGCAGAGAAACCAAAGGTTTTGTAATGGGTTCGGGGTTTGTTACGTGCACAAGAAGTTGAGAAAAAGCTTCTTAAGGGGGTTTTGGAAAGATGTGCTGCGAATCCGTTTTTTCTGGTTAAGTACAAGTGTTTCATGCACATTTAGCTTATATTCCTATATGGTTGTACCATGAGTAAAGGGTGCCCACTTTTCCTTTCTTCCGCTCCCTCTGTCCCCTCTTTTTTTAGTTTATTCAGTCATTTTATTTATTTGATTAATTGATTCTTTTTTTATTCTCCTTTTGCTTTTTTGTTCTTTAATTTTTCTAGTCTTGTATGGTACCAACCACTAAATGCCACCAATTATTCTCTCTTATTGTTTGTTTATAAATTGTTAAGTGTACATGGAGTTATTTGCATCCCTAACCACACAAATTAATAACGATATATAATAAATTTTGATAACCAACAAAGTGTTAGCTCTACTGGCAATGGAGTTCCCTTAAGTGACTTGACTGGGTTTGTTCCTCAGTTTGAGTCGCAGGGAAGTCGCCTTTGTTGGGAGAATCTATGCCTTCCGATTCGAGCAGGGACTTCTAATCTGGGTTGTGGTACGGGCTTAAAGGTGCCTTCCACAGTTGGAGCCCTCCCTAAAATATCTCGTGATTAAGATAAAAAAAAATTGATTTGAATTATTTATCCTTTGAAAAGCTTAATATTGTAAATATAAAAAAAAATAGTAGGTATCAACTAATGGTGCAAAATTACACGAAATGTAGGTAGTAGGCTAGTAGTTATGATTAATGTGCATAAAATAAGGAATAGTGAGGGTGTTTCGTTGGGGATTTTTAGGAGCAAATCCTGGAGAGATCCACTCTCTCATGAATCTCTTTTTAATCTGAAATCTTTTGAATCAATTTTATCCCTATTTTTGCGAAATTGTACTTTTTTGCTTTAAAATTAAATTTTGGGTTAGTTAAACTCCTGAAAATTACTTTTTCTTTTCATGGAGGACTAGATTTGTAAGGAAAGGAAAAAAGTCTTCTTTTTCACCCATAAGATTTAATACAATATTTCATTCATCTTTGCTATTTAAATAAGGAGTAATGATATAGTCACAAATTCTTATACAAACTTATCTTGTACAAACTAATGTGGCATGATAAAATTGGTTGAATTAAATATTTCATGACCCACATGATTTATTTTCATTCAACTAATAAATTAATGTCATATCAGTTTGTATAAAATAGACATATTTTATCCCCTATTTTTTAAATAATAGTCCAAAATACTCTTCCGTTAATTTATTGTTAGTTTGTTGTATAATTCATTAAGGACAAAAATGATTTTTGATTAAAGAGAAATAGATCTTTTTAAAATAAAACTCTCAAATACAATTAAATTTCATATGATTTTCTAGATAAATTTAAAATTTAAGGATAACTTAATAAATAAACAATAATAACACTAAGTAATATGTAAAATATATATTTAGGAAAAATTAAAAAATAAACTTCATAGACAAGTGTCTTTTTTGAGGTTTTTTAACTTATCTTTAATTTTAATATGATATAGATAAATAAATAAATAAACAATCAATCAGTACTGTTATTTTACTTATATAAAAGTATACACACACTCCTTCATTTACTTAAAAAAAAAAACCACTCCAAAGACATAAAAACAAAAATTTAATATACTGTAGGATAAAATACATAGCATTAGAGTGTATTTTTTTCAATCTTTTACTTTATTGCTAACTTTATTATAATAAGTGATCCCTAATTGAAAAGTAGTAGTAGTTGTTGTTATTGTTGTTGTTAGTATTATATAAATTTATTTAAAAAATTAGTTGACTTCATTAAAAAAAAAAAAGATAATGAACAGACAAGCATATATTGCATATTCTTTGTTATTATTCTTGTTTTATTTAGTTATTCTTAAATTTTAAATTTATGTAAAAAGTCAAATGTTATTTACATTGTGCTTAAGATTTTTATTTTAACTAGTTTGTATCTATTTAATTGAAAATCTTATTTTGCCCTCAACGAATTATACAGTTTACTAACCATAAATTCACGGAAGAGTATTTTAAGTTATTGCTTGAAAAATATGGATGAAATAAGATGTTGTTTAAAATATAATTACGAAATGATCTATTACATTAAATCTTAAGGATGAAAATGACTTTTTCTTGAGTTGAAAACTAATTTAAGTAATAAGATTTTTGGTTAAGATGTTTTAAGAATTTCATGAACACTTCAAAATGCACTATCAACATTAATCTGACACTATTTTTTTCATCAAATGACTAGTCCATGAACTACTATTTACACGAGCAAGAACTGATCTTGAGTCATATTCATATTGATGTCCATGAGCTTGAAATCTTGACCACATTGGGGGTCACATGGGCTGCCTCTGGAAGATACCTCGAACATTAATTTATATAAAGAAACAAAGATTGGGTGAAAAGCAAAGGTGGCCATGCATACACCTTACAGCTTCAAAATGCACTATCAACATTAATCTGACACTATTTTTTTCATCAAATGACTAGTCCATGAACTACTATTTACACGAGCAAGAACTGATCTTGAGTCATATTCATATTGATGTCCATGAGCTTGAAATCTTGACCACATTGGGGGTCACATGGGCTGCCTCTGGAAGATACCTCGAACATTAATTTATATAAAGAAACAAAGATTGGGTGAAAAGCAAAGGTGGCCATGCATACACCTTACAGCTTAGGTAAGTCAAGCCAAATTTGAGCTGTAAACGATGTCTGATACGATATGCCACCTCTCTTTCAAATCGACCATGATTGCGTTCAAAGTGAAAATAGATTACAAGTTTACAAATTGATCAATGTGATCCAACTCCTCCAAATATATTTTAAATAATTATGTTAACTCAACAATTAAGCTTTCATAAAAATTTTTACATTAACTTATCATTATTAGATGAAGATGGTCCTGGCCAGATGGTAGAGATAAGGGAGGTCCACATGTTGGATCCATGATGATCATTTATCATAAGAGCATTAACAGAACAGAAGATTATGCATATGAGAACTTAAAACTGCAGTAAAAATGATCTGAGGAGAATGCCAAATGAAATGAATGAAAGAAGACAAGACATATAACATGTGACAAAGGAATGAAAGGCACCCACACACACTGACAGGTCTTGTGTTGTGTTGTGTCGTATCCCTCCCATAACAAAGCTTAGTACTCGGAAGAATCCGTGATCCCTCGTTATTATTACTATTTTTTTCCCCTTCTTGAGATGTTGCCCATCTGGTAATATACATTAATCAATAAAAATAATAGCATAAACTTCAGCGAAGATCCTGTAACATTCAAGCTCCTTTCTCGGGTGTGTGTAAAATTGATCTCTTTTAACGAACAATTGTCTTGGAGACTACATAACTAGTCAAGATCAATTGTTCACAAGGAAAAGATAATTAATTTACTGGTGTAGGACATGAGTTCTTGAAAAGGATTCTAGGATCTTGAATCCCAAGGGCACATGCTTCCTATGCTTTGTCATCTTACTTGTGTTCCCCGAGTCTAAGAATTACATTAATGTTACGTTAGAATCGTAGAATGTATGTATGACAAATGCATTAATAAATACCCTATAAAATGGATTACTATATATATACAAATACAGTTAAAATACCCTTATTCTTATAATTGATTTTCATGCATGATTGTTGAATAACTCAAATAATTGACCCAGGCAATTGTTAATTTTGAAAAGTAAATTCACAAAACGAGGCACATGATTAACCCGGGTATCAATTCTTCTAGCAAAGCAGCAACAATAATGCCCTCTATAGGAAATTATGATTCTTGGCTAAGTTCATTATTCTCAATGGGCCCTACCTCACTTCTCGTGCTGCGTAATTATTTAAGCCTATCATCAATAATTAAGCCTCTCAAGTCTCAACCAATTACACAATAATGACCAATCCAAAACTAAATTAACAATATTGAAACAAATAATGAAAGAAAAAATCCCATTTCGGATTCTAAAGATCAAACAGAAGTTTCCCGCTGACCAGATCCAAACCTTCTAATTTTCCTCAATAATAATACCGAATAATGATGTGATCCGTGCCATTTGTCTTTTTTCTTTTTTTTTTCTCTACAACGTGATACAAAATAAATATAAAGAAATTTTTATTTTCGGTATGGACCATAAATCCGGTAAGGTTAAGGTCTCTGTCAGTTTGTCAATCTCAATCACAATTGTGTGTTTTTGGTTCCATTTCTAAAGTTAAAGTTAAAAAAAGTTTCCTCGGAAACCCACCTAAGCTGATGATCCATTTATAGCCTTTCGGTGCTTAAATTCAACCACTTTCATTCTCTTTATCCCTTCTTTTCCTATTTACCTGCAACAATGGAATCTGTTGTGTTTCTTCAGCTCACTGCATCAAGCTGATCAATTGTTCTTCCAATGTTGGCAGCAGATGCTCTTTGGAGCCTTAGTAGACAATAAAGCAAAAGTTTATACTTTTAAAGCAGCTATTTCTGACTTTGCTTTACTTTGACTCCTCCAAAATAATCTTGCAGCAGCATTTAATGAATGCCCCATTTGAAACTTTTCCCACGCTTTAATTTCTCTCCAGTGAGAAACTAGAGCTCACCAGGGCCCTGGTGGGAGGTGAATCCTCGTCATCATTCAACAATTAGCTATGGCAATTGATGTAATTTTCTCTGAGATTTCAAGCCCTCGTATTTCATTCTCACATGATCTCAACAACAAGACAGATGCTGCATCCATTATTATTGAAGCCCGTCAACATGATTCATCGACTTCTGATTTTGATTTCTGCATTGGCAATAATAGCTTTCTCCAGGAATTATCTTCTGCTGATGAGCTTTTCTCAAATGGCAGGATTCTTCCAATGCAAATCAAGAAACAACAAATCACCACAAAAAAGCAAACCCATCACCCTCATCATCAACCTGAGCCTTGTACAGAAAAGAAGAGACTGAAAGAGCTTTTATCAATGAGTGATCTTGATGATGAAGTATTAGCCAAGCCCTCATCAAAATCTTTCTGGCAATTCAAAAGAAGCAGCAGCCTCAATTGTGAAAGCACCAGAAGCAAGAGCCTAATCCGGTCATTACAGTTTCTCTCAAGAAGCAACTCAACCGGTTCAGCACCTAATCCAAAACCAACAACATCAACAGTGATTTCAAAAGAATCCCAGAAGCAGAATTTGAAAAGACAGCCATCAGTTTCAAGAAAATCAACAATGTCGTCGTCATCAAGTTATTCCGGCACATATTATTATTCTTCATCAACGCAAAAGCCTCCTTTAAAGAAGTGTGGATCTTACAATGGCCATAATGGAGTTCGAATCAGTCCGGTTTTAAACATCCCTCCTCCATTCATTTCCAATGCAACTGTGAGTCTCTTTGGTTTTGGTTCACTTTTCTGTAACGGCAAGGTTAAAAAGAAGAAGAGATAGATTTTACTTTGATCAAATTTCACCAACCCACCCCCCTCCCCCTCTTCAAGTTCTCATTGTTAAATTATGGGTTTAATTACAGATGGATTTAGCTGTCTTCCATATTGGTACATGAAGTAGCATGTGATAAGTGTCTGTAAATTCAAAGAAATTTAATTCATATATTTATAGAAGAAAGAGATTAGATCTTAAATTTTTTGTTCTTTTTAAATATTAATATTCTTAGCCAAATCAAGACCTATTATAGCATTGTTTGGATATTTGCACCCGTACAAGGAGATAATTTGAAGAAATGGATGAGAACTAATGGGTGAGTTTTAGATCAGATATTAGGGTTTTAAAAATAATAAAGGAGGTGTTCTGATTTTTATTGAAGTGAAGACTGTAGTTAATTGCATAAATGAATGAATGAATGAATGGTCATCATTTCATGTATATCAGCATGTTACGGACATAGGAGACAAGTAAACAAGTTATCCTTCATCCATCGCCATCCCATGCTTGCTTTCTTTTTAGATTTTTTTCAATTTTTCTGCTTTTAAAAATTAGTTCTTTGAATTATGAAATGTGGAAATGCGGAATGTGGTTGTCCTTTGCTCTTTACTTCTTTTGAACTGTGATTGAGGCTGCTTTTGCTGTTTTCCTTGTATTATTGTATTGCATGAATGTGCTTTGAATTGGGCATTTGGGATCACCATTGACTTGGTCATTTGTTCTATCTTGACCAAGACAAACTTAACATTGGGTTTAGAAAAAGAAAATTCAATGATTAACTTTTAGTTTGATAATCTAACTGGTTTATTAATTATTTCTTTCTTTTTCTTTCCTTTTTTTATGGACTTAGTTTTCACAATCATCCTAACATTACCCATCTCATAGATCTGCAAGGAACAGAATTACATTAAAGAAGCATACAATTAGCGATTGTGAATAAAGAATTATCCTTAATGTTACTTAAAATAATAATAATTATTAAACTTATTCAAGCAGACTTGTTTGCTATCTAATCCGGATATAATTTAGTACTTTTACTCTAATCGATCTGATGTAATTTCGACTGAATGAATGATTGATCTTTTCTTTTTGCATATATCGACTCAATCTAAGCCATTAAAAAATTGTCATAATCAACAAAAATTGGTCAATTGAAAGTAGAATGCAGCCACTTCAAGAAAATTAGTTAGGAAAAACAGTTTTCGAGCTTCTATTAAAAAAAAGCATAAGAAAATGCTCTATTAATAAAAGTTTGATGTTAATACCATAAAAGATCAATACAACAACAATAATAATAAAACAATTTGAAAGTTGTTTTAGAATTTAGACTTTTGTTTTATTAAAAAATGCTAATATCAAAAATATATTCTCATATCTTTATTTAAAAAAATAAAAGTGAAAACAACTAGGGTTTCCTGCAGTAATTTATTTTATCTCTATTTTTTAAATAATAACACAAAACGTCTTTATGTTAATTCATTGTTAGTTTAATATTGTTTGTTAGTTGTTCATTGAGAGTAAAATAAGATTTTCAATTAAAGAGAAATTAAAAAAATAAATAAAAACTAACACATAACTAAAAATAATTTTTATCTAACCCCACTAAATATACAATCCCAAAAAAAAACTTCTATTTCAAGCAATTGTCTTGCACTAGTCTCTAATTTGGCACCATAAAAGCCTTATAAAACCATAGATTTAAGAACAAAAAAAAATCACAATATTCATATTCATATAAGTATACTCTCTAATTACATTGTCAGCCAACATGGGGAAACAATAATGGTCAAAGAAGAGTGATGGTAAAACTCAAAATAAATTTCGGAAACAAGTTGAGTTAATATTGTAGTGTTATTTTTCTCAAATAATAATTCCTTTATTTAAAAAAAAAACGAAATTTCAAAGAAATTTTGATGGTGTTTTCACGAGTTGTTGTAACATGGGCTGAATTAATTCTTTATGCTTTTATATTGAGTAGCATTTATTTTTTCATATTGAGTAATGATAATGGGATGGTAATTGTGTTTGTTGACGTTGAAATTTGCCTATAAAATTAGACTAATTATAGTGATAGAAAAGGTATAATTTCGACAACAAACATTCACTTATACCAATAAATAAATAAATAAATAAGATTGAGTTATGCTTGTGTTTACTATGGCAGTAAGGATGCACGAGGCAGCTGTAATAAAGGATGAGTTCTTGTGACATGGAAATAAATTTGCTAGTGCAGATTATACAACAACAATCCACGTCGTAGATTACTTTTTTTTTTGTGTTTCTATACATTTTATTGAAACGTTTTGTGTTGTCCAGTGTATATAAGTCGTGGCATGAGAGGTGTATTCAATATTCAAAAGTCAGAAACAATTTGAATTGAATTGAAGATGATTAAGAAGATATTCAGCACAATGTAAGTATAAAAAAAATTGGTAATAGTTTTGAGTTTTTCTTCTAATAATTTTTTTTAAAAAAAACATTGTTTTAATTATAGTTTGTTTCTTGTGGTAATTATTCAATGGCCATATCAAACTATATCAATCATTGACTTCATTAAAAGAAAAAAAAATTATGAATTTTACATATTTTGTAGTGTTATTAAATTGTATAAAAAGTTTATTTTAAAATAGTTTGTATCATTTTAATTGAAAATTTTATTTATCCACAAAATATTATTAGCAAACAGTATTAAATTAATATTAAATTAACAAAAGAATGTTTTGAACTATAATTTAAAAAACAGTAATAAAATAAATTATTGTATGAAACATTAGAGATAAAAAAAGATTTTTTTCGCTAAGCGAAATTCAATATATTTCTAATTGGGATGCTTTTACGTTTTATGGAATGCGATTGTATCATGATTTCAAGATCTAACTGAACGGATTAATTAGATCACGTGACTAATATTCGTGATTGATTTAGATTCCATCTTTGGCTGAAATGCAATCATCCAACCATACCATAATAAAGTAATATAATCAGACAAGTTAGAACGAATATTGAGCTAGTTGAATTATTATTATTATTATTATTATTATTATTATTATTATTATTATTATTATTATTATTATTATTATTATTATTATTATTATTATTATTATTAT